>PKRV01003831.1:709568-842467 GCA_003709505.1 Hyphantria cunea
ATATATGATACTAAGACATTTAAAAGCTGCTGATATTTTATCTGGCATATTGAAGATGACCTGCGAAACCGAAACTAGTAGTGATCTGTAAGTTAGTAAGTTCTAAACTGGAACTTTATCAGAAGTGGTGAAACTGGCCCTAATTATCCTATATATTTTATTATCTAGTGACGATGATGTTCTCCTAATCGATTTCGGTCACGGAGACCAGCTAGAAGACATTATAGTGCACAAACACAGGTGCACTCTCTGTTCCCTCACTCTCATAATCCGATGGGACGGTTTATCCGACTCGACCGGGAAGAAATAAGGCACAGGATTGACGGCATACTGCCCTCCGAGGCACGGAGGCTAAGACCCCAACTTCCAAACACCTAAACACCTAGCTATTATTAAGCATTTCTATTATCTGAAAAGTCAACAACACTTTTTGGCCCGCTTTTATCTATATATGTAATATCTAGCATTGTCTGTACTTCAGAACAACTTTGCTTAACCTTAACTTAATCATAATTAGATTTTAAATTACTATACAATAATTTGATATAAAACTGGTAACTTTAAATTAAGTAACATCAAGAGAAAAACTTATGAATTTTATCTACTCCCATGCTATAAATCCTCTATAAATGTTTCTGAAACGTAGCTTATTGCCAACATTAAAACGTCCTGTGTCACCATAGCCATCCAAACGAGTGTTAAAATGTTGTCATAATGCAATTCCTTTTTCAAAAAAAGAACATTGTCATGCACGCGCCTTTCACTACACAGCGCCGTATTTAAAAAAAGAACTGTTATTCGAATTCACGTCGTGTCCCGCCATTTTTGTTCGATATTAGTATTGCAAAAATATTGTTAATTGGTTTCAGAACTTTTCATAGAGGATTCATATCATAGGTGTAAATAAAGTCTTGTATGCAACTGTATATTTTGTATATTTGTGTTTTAATACCCCTTATTATAACAACAGTTGCATAAAACTTTTAAATAATAAGAAGGGGACGAAGATGTCGAGTCCACTATCTATTTGGCAGAGTATAACCTCATGTCTCTTAAACGATCGTCTGACCCAAAACAACCGAAAAACTGTACTATGGTAAACAGACTTTTGATAAACATACTTATCTTTTTCTAAACACACACATACATACATAAATACCACCCAACATAGAACAAATAATAGTGGTCTTAACACATATTTGTCATGAATGAATAACTAGGAATCAAACAAATTACCTCCGAATTAGTTGGAATCTACTAACTACTGCTAGACTACAAGGCCTATAATATAATAATATTTTAGATATCTAACTCATATCGCTATCGCACCAAACTGCGAAACTAATATTTGCAGATCATACAAACATTTGATCCGACGGGAATCGAAACCGAGACCTCAAGCACAGCAGTCGCATACGCTACCACTGTAAAATTTAACTAGTAAAAATGTAAATTAAAAAAAAATGGAATCACACTCTTTAACGATATTTCATTTTCAATTATCCACCATATTTCTTTCCTTGCTTTCGCTTTAAAAACTTATTATTAGCCTTTATCCTAAGAATTGCGACGATACAGTACAAAAACCACCCTGTGCTAGAACGCTCTTAGCTTATTTATTAACCGATTTCAAAAAAGGAGTAGCTTATCCATTCGACTGTATTTTTTTATGTTTGTTACCTAAGAAGTTTCGACTGGATGAACCAATTTTGATGATTCTTTTTATTTGAAAGCTGGTGCTTCCCGTGTTTCCCATTTCAGTTTTTTGAAGTCAGTTTTTTTTTCTATGTAGTGTCATCACTATCACTTTTATCACTTTACCACCGCTATCACGTTACCTATACTATAAGAAGACATCATCAGCGTAATCTTGTTTGCCGGTGCGCAGGTAACTCCTGGAGTTTTTGTACGTGAAGATGTAAGGCGCTTGTCTGGTGGGACACTTGAACGAGTGGAGGAGAACTGGGGGGGCGTTGTCTGTCTTGTTGCCGACCGGCTCCAACAGGTTGTTCCACAGAAGGTTCGCAGCTGGAAGTTAATGATGTCATGTAAGTTTTCGTGCAACTAATGAGTAATTATGTAAATTAATTTCATTTAACACTAGCGTGAAAGGTTTTTTTTATGTTTAAGCTGCCATAATGACTGCCTGATGGAAAGCATGAGCAGAATCCAAAAGGACCCGGGATCATAGTAGGAAGGAAACACGTGCGCTGGTAGTGAGTTCCAGGTTTTGACCGCTCGGCACAGGAAGGAAGCACCGAAGCGATGAGTACAAGAGTGTATGTCTTTCACTTTAAAGCGGTGACTTCCAAGGCCGGCACGTGTTGTTCTGTAGAGGATGGGATAGGGGGGAGGGAGGTTATGATATACTAGGATTTCCTCGACTATAATATACATATATGACATATATAAAACTTCCCCTGAAATCAGTATATCTACTGATGAAAACTGCAATAAAATCCGTTGATTAGCATGCGATTATTAAGCAACTCATTTTGTCGTATGTATTGTATAGACAGGTCTTACGCGGGTGGACGTTTTTACGGAAATTACGGAGTAATGGTAAACCTGTTTCATGATTTAAAAATCATCTAAATAGCCAACTTCAACATCAAATGTTTGGAAGATCCAAGATCTCATGCCGATGATATCCGTTCCTTCACAACGTTATAAATATAACTATTATTGGCATGGCATTATTAATATTGAGAAATGAACATCTATCAATATAGGATTTTTATGAAATATATAATACGTTGAAGTAGCTTAATCGAAATATTATGGACTCAAGTATTGAAGGAAATATGTCAGTCCTTACCCAAAGCATGTCCCTTTTGCGAGAAGTGGAAGCAGTCGTGAGTGATGTAGGACTGGTGGATGACCAGCGGCAGGGGCTGGGTCTGAGGGATGGGCGCGTTGAACAGCCTCATAAAGGGCTGAATTATTACTGTGAAGTCTTCTTTGGTATCGTAACGACCACTCTCCACCTGCAAGGAAAGTTCGTGGTACATCATATTACTACATCGATAGACGTACATATACTTAGTCTGGCCATAAATACTGTTGCAGTCAAAAAATAAACAAAATATTATTTTTTATACGATTGTTCATTTTGTTTTCTTATTTTCGCGCCAATATATTGTAAAATATATTGTGATATTACGATGGGGTGTGGTGGAGTGTGATGTTAATATGGAGTTCAATACAGTTTTTAAAATCCTCCATACTTGGTATTAGGCAAATGTTTGTGTATGGGGCTATTGATAGGTACAATGAAACTTCCCCAATTTGTGACGGAAAATATCTGGTCTGGTATTCGTGTGAAAAAAGTGATCAAAGCAGTATTGCTAAAAATGTTAAATAAACAATTACCAGATTGAGATTTTTGTATACATTCTAATGATTACACAAATTTAGTTTTTATTTTATTTTGATATAATGAAATATATACCGTGTACCGCAAAAATTACATCCAAATAAAAAAAATTAGGACTATTATGCAAGTCTATATTTACACATACGTTTTTGCAAAATTCAACGAAAAATATTCAAAAAAACATGCTGAAAAGTTTCAAAATTTACACTTAGATTTCAATCTATTTCTATTTATTAAAAAATATGGCGCTGTGTGTGATAAAATGTCCAAAAATATTTATTTATTTAATATATATGTCGAATATCTAACACACAACGCCATCTATTTCCAAGCTAAGCAAAGTTATTATAAGTACAAGACAAGTGATATAAATATGTTTTTTTGTAAAAACATACTATATTATTCATAGAATACGCCCTAACTCCGACACAAATATTTGTAGATCATACAAACATTTGGTCCGACCCGGGAATCGAATCCGACACCTTAAGCACGGCAGTCGTATACACTACCACTGGGCCACCGAGGCAGTTAATCTCATAGTACAGAACTCACTCACAAGACTCTCGTTGCACAAGACTCACCAGCATGAGCTCTGCCTTCTGGTAGAGACGAGCCATCCGCACGAGGTCTCGCAGCTCGCCCCCGCCGCGGTGGAAGCACGTGCAGAAGAACGAGTGCATCACGCGGCACATCATCGGCCGCAGCACGCGGATCGACACCGACACATCTGGAAACCCCCCACAACATTACATCCCTCCCATTCCCTCAATGATGCTGGGACTAATCCCACCCACACGCCACTGTAACTACAGTAGTTACAGTTACAGTAAGCCCTTACCAATAAAACGTGTTGATTTACCCAGCTAAGAACAAATATACCGAGGCGATTCTTGATAGCTAAGATGTTCATGCTTCTCTGAATATAGTTATTACCAAACTTACCTAATACTGGAACTAAGTTAACTATAGTCCTGGGCAAGTGTTTCTGCAAGTAATCAATTGCTCTCGCCAGCTTCTTAGCGTGAGCTGAAGGTGACCAGGATACGGGATTGAGACATGATGCTGAACACAGATCGTTGGCGCCGATGAATATGGTCACCATCTTCCAGTCGTTTATAATGTCTATCTCTGGTGATGAACGCATGCGGGCCACAATTATCTGGAATTACGAATAGGTTTAAAGAATGTTCTAATAGTTAGGTGAGTTATTAAACAAACAAACAGTTAATATACACAGGACGTTATAACAAATCCTTTTAACTAATTTTGTAAAATCAGCATCGTTTTAACGTCGCAATAATTGGGTCCGTGATGAACTTCTATATAAAAAAACTAGTGTACCACAAGGCTCTAATCTAAGTTCGCGAATTTTGGTAACTTATATTGATGTTTTACTGAGTTCTAAATGGGAATTTTCATAGTGCAATTATATAACTTACATTACCTCAATAAAAATGTTTAGAAATAAAATATAGGTAGTTTAAAGAATTTTATAGAAAATTTCGTGGTCTTTTAGCCTTCTCAGAACTAACGATCGTGTTCATCACACAAAAACTTGTCACGGGTGGGAATTGAACCCGGGACCTTTGGCTCAGCAGTCGCGATCACCAACCACTAGAGCGACAGGACCGTCAATATTGAAACCTACCATTAAAAAAAGCTTACAAAATTGTACATAATCTATAATAATATTTTAAAGAGATAAAGTTTCTAACTTTGTTTGTATGGTTGTAGGGGGGTAATCTTCGGAAGTACTGACCCGGTCCTGAAAGTTCCTTCACTAACAGAAAGCGACACTGTTCAAGAGTGACATAGGCCATATTTTATTATGGTTGGACAAAAAATGTAGTTTAAAAAATGGTACATATTTTTAAATCAAGTCGAAGAAAAGCGTTTGGTTAACGACCAACGAAGTGGACACGGGTCGATAAGTATAAAGATATACTAGCCGACGAGTATATAAATATACACCTAGTATTTGACTGCCTCGTTGGTGCAGTGGTTGCGTACGCTACCGTACTGCTATACTGCTCTGCATGAAGTCTCGGTTTCCATTACGAACTTCGACTTCTGGTTCGATCGATACAAATATTTTTTTTGGAGTTTGGGAGTTTTATATGTATAATATGTATTTATTTACAAAAAAAATGAATATCACTAGTAAAAAGGTATATTGCCTAGTATCCATAATACAAGCTCTGCTTAGTTTGGGACTAGATGGCGTTGTTTGGCAAGGTGTCGTAAAAATAAAAATAAAAATAAATGTTATTACATCGGTACAATTACACACGTTTTACTCATTTATAATAATAAGCATATAATTGTTACTAAGTGCAGTGGTATTACAGTTAATTAGTTTATATGTGAATTGTGCGTTTCTTCATAGATAGGTATTACAAGGAAGTTTAATTTGTAAACCTACTTAATTAGAGTTGCATCCACCTGCAGGCATTTTTTTGAAAGTTTTATTGATATTTGAAATTGATGCAACTATTACTAACTAGTACAAAAATCAAGGAATTGTTATTAAATACTGGTTAACTAGTTTATCGAGGTTAATGATTTGGAATCACACGAGTAAATGCAAAAATTATTATTCAAAGTTTCGAAGGACCATTGTGGTTATTGAAAGTTTTTTAAAGGGGAGAACATACCTTAGCCTGTTTCAAAGCATCTTCGTCAGAAGCGACGGGGAAAGCGACGTTAAACTTGGCGTTTTTGGTCAGCCACTCGCCTGTGCCCGTTGAATATCCTCGCAAGTTTGGATTGAACTCCTTCAGAATGTTTGGCAGAGTCAAATATTCCCGCCATGTAGCGTCGCCTCCTAAAATTTGGAGATAAAACATCAAAAGACGATGAGCGTTGATAATCCGAGAAATTGCCCTAGTACCTAATCCTTTTTGGATCCTGGTTGAAAACTGTTTCATGTTCATATACTAAAGAAACTATCTCCGTGGGAGAATCATGCTTCGTCATGAATGGGCTGGCTCGACCGGAGTGATACTACAGCCTCACAGAAAACCAGTGTAAAACACGCATGCGCTGTATTTCACCGAGTGAGCGAGGATACCGGAGGCCCATGCCCTTACCCCGCCTCCCATTTCCCGAAGGCCCGCAACGTACTTGTGACGCCTTTGGTGTTGGACACTCGTCCATGGGCGTCGATAATCGCTTACCATCAGGTGGTACCTCTGGTCGTTTGCCCCAAATTTCATAACAAAAAATATAAGTAAAAAGTAGTTGTCATGCAATTAAGTAATATCAAATCGTGGAGTCCCGCGTGTTTTATAATTGTTGGTTAATAAAAAGTTAGTAATTTATAATTCAGATAGCGTAATAAATTGAGTGCCAATGTTTGATTATAATATTTGTATACAGATATGAAATAATTACTGCATAAACAAGAATGTTTCTGTATATTTAAGTATTCGAGTGCCCATTCAGTTTAACCTTTCAGTCTAGGAAACTAACCTACAAATGTTTAACAATGAAGCGACGTAATGTACTCGTTTGTGGTCGTTGTATAAAATAGTTAAACTAACCGAGGAAGTGCGTGCGGTCAGGAATATTGCCTACCGTAACTCATTCAAAAGACTATTAATATAATAGTGCACACTAGGGGTAAGGCATTAGTGCTAAATAACCTGGTAAGGAACTGAATGTATTGACACACACCTACTGGCGATTACAACCTGGTATGACATAAGTTATTGAAAGTTTTAGGGGATACAGACAAAATAGTTCAGTAACTTTTCTTTTCTTTCTAGGTTTCCTTTTAGATATTCATAATGCCATTTCTGGTTAGGTAGAATGTTCAGCTAAAACTAAAAGTACTCGTTCATGCGGTCACAGTCAGTTCAACCTCAGGAATTTTCAAAGTATGTACTTAATACCTATAGTGAGTACGTTAATTCCCGTAAACATAAAGGCAATCTTTTGAACGTGATAAGTAAAAATTCTTCAATATTTATTACCAGCACACCACGACACTCCTCGGTACTCCACAAAAGCTCCAAGGGCGAATTCTTCCAAAGCCCCACTGCCAGCTACGAGTGAATCTCCTATTGCAGCTACGACATCGATGTCTCCGGGTCTGAGGCGATGGACGGATGTCGGTCTTTGTGGGCTACGGCCCCAGGCCACGGTGTCTTCGCAAGGAAATGGTATTGAGTGTGGAATTGCGCGCTGACGTCGGACGTGAGATTTCCGAGGTGGGTAGCGAACGTGCCACTGTAATACAAATGAGAGGTATTGTTAGTCATGTAACAAGACGCAAGACTATTTTTGTTAAAACTGTTAATTATTTTTTCTTCTTCATTCTAGTTATCTGAAACATCCTCCTAGAAAAGTTAGGTATATAATTCATAAGAAAATCATTTAAACCATAGAACAGAGAGTTATACTAAGTATAGTTGTGTTAATAGGAATTTCGGATTTATACAATTATTTATAATAGTATAAAAAGTTAGGAAAAGTACTTTTAAACAGATTGTTTTCAAAGTTAAGGCGCTAATAGAAATACAGCAGAAACTCGATTATCCGGCCCTCCGTTACAGGGATTCGCGATAATCCGGACTAGCAGCCGCGACCTATTAAATAATTAAGTCTTATTGAGCCAAGTTGTAAAATGTACTACTACAAGTCGAATTAATGCAAACATGAACGTGTCGAAACTAGCACTAGATTGAATTTCTAAACAATCATTCATTTCGTTGATATCTATTTGTTGTTTACATTATGTATGTACTACTTGTGCAGAAAACCCCCTATACTTCATACATTCGATTACCCGAATGCCTAACGACAACAATCAGTCAGATTAATCGAGTGTTTACTGTAGTTCATTTCCGAAACTTGAATCACGTACAAGAGTACTATACTGACAGATCGTTGCGGCTACAGACAACGATAACCTCGATAATGTACGTTAATTCTAAATATTTGCAGAATAAACAAAAAGATGGACCATTTTTTAGTGAAATATGTATAAAGATCTGAGGTAATTACTCCCAATAAAGACCGTTAATATGGGCCAAGGAGGGCCGTAATGTTCATCTAAACTGGGCCTATGTCACCATAACGCGTGATGGTTGGTATTTACAAGATTAGACAAGTATAGTACAGCTATTTGATGTGATCCTTATGTGTGTACAATATGTGAATGCATCCAAAAGACGGCTCTCTGACCCTAGACTAGACAGAGCCTGTACTATGTTAATGTTGTGCTGTTCTTATTTATTATACTGTAGTAGATATTTCAAAATATTTAGGTACGGTACTTGTAATGAAAACTCAAATAATTTGCATCATAAGTGAGCTATAAACAATGTGCACAAGCAATTCATCAAAATAATTGCGTTATTTCATTAGCATAATTGAACTCAACGGGCTGTTGAAGTTGGAGCCAAGTTGTATTTGTATAAACTTGAAGATAGTGGTGTGAAATATCCATAGCAGGTATAAAACTGACACTTTGTCAATACCTGCGATGAGGATTTGTATAAGGTGAAGCAATGGGTTTGTCAAGCCATTTCTGAAGCCGGTAAGTCGTGCGATAGCAAAGATTGTACCAAAACCTGTGAATTATAAGCTTTCAGTTCGATCTTAGATTTTGGAAGGGTTGTATCAATTTGTTTACTCTCCACAATAGTGACAAAATCTAACACATAAAGAAATAAGCAGATTCACTTACTAGACAGCTAGTGTTAAAAGACGATGTTGACTGGAATATAATTAAGGGGGCAGTGTAGTCAGTTTTTAAGCATTTTCCGGGGCTTATGAGTCGGGTTTTCTTACTCATGTCTGCTTTATCATGATCGTAATCGAGTGCTATCGGTATGGACTAGTCATTCTCGAGCTACTGTCTGCTAGTGCTTAAATAATACTAGTATTTTTGTAGCGTGTCCATGTCCACTAGCGGCTGTTGATGTGAGGTATATGAAGTGATTATTTTATGCAACAAGTAAAATTATTAAAAAAAACTCGACTGTATCGTTATCCGTCATCTTTATTAATTTCATTTTCTAGCTAAATACGTAAGTTATATATACATATATATTCGTAATCACGGTAAAAAAAATTATAATTGGATACCACACTCGATTGTTTTTTTTTTTCAATTTTTTTTTTGAGTTTACTTTTTGGCGCCAAGAATTCTTATTATGTTTTTTTTATAATTTTGATGTACCCAGTGTCACTCCACGACTAAGACGAATCTATTGTCACCACTCACATAAAAAAACCACAAACCGTTTAGGCTATAGAGCGTGCCAAAGAAATATTCATACATACACTCGAAAAACATAGCCCTCCTTCTTTCGCAGTCGGGTAAAAATACCACATGAACAAATAATTAACAACAATTTGTATTACTAAGGTGAGAGCACAAGGTCGTATCAGTCATTGCCGCGTCCCCAAGTGTGTCGACGTGTCAGTTTTCTTGCCTCAAGCGTACCGTAATGGTTGAGGACGTTGCATTGCACTCACTAAGCGCACTCTTTGAATCTTAAGTAGCAAGGTTGCCACACTACCAACGATCATTTAACATTACAGTTGGTAAACACATGAGGAAATATTGCAGACGTACGTTCGAACTTATTTATTTGAATGCGTAGGACTTTACGGATGTAGTGATGTGTAGAATACTAGCTTTGAGCTAAAGTTTGCTATTGTTTAAAGTCAAGACGATGAGGTAAATCATTGTGCCCAGCGCGATGGCGCGATTAGATACCTAGTTCAAAAAGTTCGCACTACTTTTTATAATCATTATGGAAATTTTATGTATATCTCTTCAGCACGCAGCATGGACATCAACTCGTTCGAAACCGGACGATACCTTTGTGAAACAACGAATCTCCCAAGATCAAGTTTCAAGAAGTTGATAGAAGATGATTCGAGAGACTTATATCTAGCAGTGGGCTTTGATAGGCCAATGATGATGTACTAACTGGTTAAACCAAGATTTTCTAATTTCAAATATCGATCATATATCTACTTAATCAGAGTGTAGTACTAGAACAGTTAGTAAACACCAGTAAGTGGGACAATCAAATAAGATTACGAGCAACCGGCATACGTGAGATGAATCTAAACACACCGGTTTACACATAAATGTGGAGCTTTCAACCGGAGTTCGTGATGGCACTCGAACCCACTTGCCAATTGTGTCAGGAGGAAATGTTGTGCATGTGTGGAGATGAATCTAGTGAACCTTATTTTGGTAGTGAATTTATGGGATGTATATATCTCTACGTTCGTTTTAGAAGTGAGAAGTGGGCAATAAAAACCTGAGTCACAATCTGGGGTTATTAATATTTTATTCTCACTAAAGGAGGTCCAAAGACTTGGTTAAAATCGCGAGAAACCACTCGATTATAGCAGCACAGGACCAGTTGTTGTGGGGAGCTTTGGGAGAGAAGTGGACATCGTTCGACTGAGATGATAAACAATGAGTTCATAGTAATATGTGTTTATCTTCTCAAATAGATTTTAGAAGTAATATTAAAAGCTTTAGATCGTATAAAATTAAGTCGCTTTTTGTTCTTGTATGCTTAAATCTTCCTAAGCAGGATTTAAGTCCGATTTTCACAAATAGAAAGAGTAATTCAAGAGGAAGATTTATTTGTATAATACAGCCATATTATTAGCAATTGAGAAAAACTGAGAATTTCAAAGATTATCATGCAGAGCCAGGACTTATCGTTAATTTATTATAGATACTACTTCAGGCATCCCTACATAGTGTTACCTAAGAAACATAGCTGATACGATAGGCTAATTGTCGTATAGAAATAATACGAGTACAGACAATTTATCATTATCTAAGTAATCAAAACAATCCAAAGGAGGCAACGACCTCACCTCAAACCAGTTCTAGTTCATAAAACCAATACAATTAATTCTCTATCGATATCAATACATGACTTGATTTAAAAGGTATATTCATTCAAAAAACCACTTTATTTCTTATTTAAGTGCAATCTAATTGTAACGCACACAGCTTGCCGTTAATTTGTCAATGATATGATATAATAGGGTCTGATATAATCGTACCTACGTTATTTAGAATTCTTTCGACGTTTAATGAGAAAGTTGTGCGTATGAAGACGACTGTTGTAGATGCGTGCGCGCATAGCCAGCGCGTGCTGACAGGTGAGAAGGCAAGCTTATCTACACTAATATTAACATTTTGACTGAAGAGTTCGCTTGCTTGGTTGAGAGCGCTGATCTCAAAACTATCCTAAGACTAATAGGAGCGGAGAAGCGTTGAATAATTATTCTTTTCAAAGCTTTTAAACACTGCCGCGACAGCTTAAAGCTATCTCGTAATTTTGACTCCCTGTGACCTTTTTTTATAATAAACAAATTTGTGTCCGCTGTATACCATCACGCTTCGGGCAATCTAAGACGTAGACGGGGCTGCATTGGTCAGCTAGTCTACACTAATTTTATAAATATGAAGAGTTTTTTTACTTAGTTCAGCGTTCCAATCTCAGTATCTACTGGTTTGAATTGATAAATTATTTAAGTGATAGATAGCTCATTTATCGAGGTAAGCTATAAGACGTATAACACCACCACTATAACTGCAGATATATATGACCAATAGGAGAAGAAGAGAAAACAACCTCCCTGGGAATATACCCTGCATCGCGGGGGAATTCATAGGACAACAGCTGAACCCAGCGGTGTTGCCCGTGGTACAGCTATAACTGCGGGTAAAGCGGTGTGGCCGAGCAAAAAAAAAGTAGCTCAAGTTACTCTTTATATCATCAGCTATTTTCCAGTGAACGTCCTGTTAAATTCGGTCTAATCGTGCCTGAGATTAGCCGGAACAAACAGAGACACAAAAATATATGTAAGTAGGACCGTAAACTTTAATATATGCTTCTCAATAAATGTATATGCATTTATTGAGAAGCTATTATTTTTAAATTATAAACGGACACATAATTTATTTAAAGTGACATCCATGAATAACGAACGGGCCTGTTATAAAAACTTGTGTTAACAAGACATTGCGAGAAAAAAATAATCTAAATGATGTGCTACTTACATTTTTGATATCAAAAAGCAGATTTATTAATCGATTAAAGATTCAATCAATATTCTTCGAAGAAATCATCATTCAAAATGTGTCTGAACTCGTAACAGATCGGATAACCGGCAATACACGTATTTTATTACACATACATTATATAATTACGCCGAAAAAGGCATCATAATGATTTAGCCTAGTCCATACAAATAAATAAAATTAAAGTGTCTGTTGGTAATTTCAAATTAAGTAACAGCTTTTCACTAAATGCATATGGAAGTATATATATATATATGGTACTTACACCAAAAAAGTATTGTTTTGTCTGCTTGTCTGTTTGTTTCAGGATATCTCTGGATCGGTTTTTACGGAACTTTCACAGACTGTAAGCAGATGATATAAGGAGTAACTGAGGCTAATTTTTTTTCTCTCGGCACAAACCAAGGTATTACTCACGGGTAACACCACGGGGTTCAGCTAGTTTCTAAAAAAAGAAGTGAAGGAATAACGTTTAGAAACAAATTATCGTAATGGTTTGTGAGGTTAGCGTTTAGACACTTATCAAAAGGTCTTGTATTGTCCGGAATTAGTGGGTCAACGGACACGGTATGTGCAAGTACAATTGTTTGGAAGGCGGCAAATATATATTAAGTAGGGCTGTCTCACTACAATGGCGGTGCTTCCATTAATTAATACGCAAAATATTAATTAGAGGGTATTATGTACATTAAGCCTTCTGTATAAAAAAGGCCTACGTCTAGCAGTGGAATGTTAAATGCTGTTGGTGTAATGAGGCTGATGATAGAGCTACGATTTGGCACAAATGACTCAAGTAGACTGGAGTTTTTCGTGCGTTCATATTCACTAAATGCCAGAAGTTAAAGGAGACCATACCGATCTTTTGCTTTTCATATTCCAAGCCCAATAAAGTTTGGATCGGACTAAACATATGTCTTTATTGAGGCCCTGCTCAGTTCTATGTAAACAAAGTCATAGTGCAGATACTATGTAATGGAAATGTATAAAAGGTTTGCCAATAAACATTTTTCTTTCACATATGTTTTGTAGTTTACCTAAATTTCAAGCTTGATTTTCAGTAGCTTCAGTAAATAATGGACTACAATAGTGTTCCCAGGGAATAGTACAGAGCCCGATTTACTGCTTATCGTATCCGGTCGCGGTTACCCAAGTCATCCTGCTATCTGGCAAGAGGGCGCCATACACTACGTTCACCAAGACGCGGTATCCACTATTAAGCTTTATCCTTTAGCTTATATCCAATAGTAGACAACAGCGGGATAATGATGACGAAATAATAAACGTGACAGCCCTAAAGTTAATCAATGCGCAATTAAATGAGAACCTGCGAACATTATATATCAATTACGTGTACTACGGTATTATGTAAGTGAGCATACTACAAAGAAATGGTTAATGTACTATTGACCTTCTTAATAAACATAAGAGGGTACTTTTACCTATGTTTATTTGAAGAAGTATTAATCTCGTAAGAGAGAAAGTACGATTAGCCGTAAGTTTATATTTATTAGGTGTTGGTTTTTAACTCACGACGCAAAAATAAGTTTAACGTCGATGTCTGTGTGTGTGTGTGTGNGTGTGTGTGTGTGTGTGTGTGTATGTCTATGACATCATAGCTCATAAACGGTTTTTTTTTCGGTCCAACAGTGTCAGAGTATTAGCTTTTTCCAAAATGACGTAAGGCATTTTTGGGATATGATTACTCGATTAAGTGCTCATGTAGGGTTTTTTTAAATTTATCTTGTTGATTTAGACTACAATGATCTAATTAACGTAAATTAGGTAATAGAGCCACGCTGATATCAGCACTTTACTATCTTCTCACAGAAGATCATTAAAATGACAGCATACGTGCTGTCGTGTTTCGTTAGTGAGTACGAGACCGGAGGTCCAGAGATGCAGAAATATCAATAGGCGGCCATGGTGCGGGTCACCATACTGCATTTACCCCAAAAAGCGCCAACATCCCGGTCTTGGACAGCCCGGGATGGTTGGCGTCCTTGGCTGTCCAAAACTGTGATGGTTGACATGGTGAAAATGGCTGCCAGTCATTTTCATCATGTCGTCGGTCCCTCATGCTGCTTTACGCTAAGTTGACTTAATATTCTAATATAATATCCTATTTACTATTCTTTATTATACTCATAACATGTCTATATTTATCATCAACTACTTCTAGTGGTCCACCGCTGGACATAATATTCTCTATTCTACCATGCCTGGCTAAACGGGCCTGGAAAGGATTTCTTCATGTTTTTCCTTCGCTACGCAGTGCTGTTGTCCAGAGTAATTTTCTGCCTTAATTCACTCTTGCAACCTCCACAGGATAAATGGAAATGGTAATACACTATCTCAATTTGGTTGTTTTTTTTGTTACCTCAGAGCTCCGTCATTTATAATCTGTACGACTAATATAAAGTAAATATCAACTTTTTTGGAATTTTTACCTGTTTCTCTCAAATGCAAGGTTCTCTCAACTGCATTTCATAATTTAATTTACTGTTTTGAAATGCTTTAAGAGGCCTAAGCGACGTAAGTTTTTTGCGTGAAATCAAGTTTACACGGTGTTGTTAGTCCAGTGTTAACTCGAATACGGAAAAGTTCAATGATTTCAAAATAATGTAGGTATATTTTGAACAACTAGTAGAAATGTCTTGAAAATAACTTGAGGAAGGTAGCTATGATGAATTGAGTATGGAAGGCGGGGAATTGATATAGTGTGCGTTTGGAGAAGTATACATGCACATATGTCTAGCACTGAATTGCAATAATTTAATTGATGAAACTGTTGAGCTAGGACAAATCCTAGCAAAATTTACCTATTTTCTTCTTCTGCAAATCTTCGTTCACATCGAAAACTTAAATCTTCAAATAAAGTTTGCTTAGAAGAACATATATGAAGAACGATAAATTCAAACAGTGAGCAGGTCTTAATTTTTGGTGTTTCTGGATCCCTCCCACTTTAGACGCAGTATGACACACTTAGTGGTTTTAATGGGGTCTTCAACCTTCGGTGCACAAACTACTCATAACTTTCATATAATTCTTACACATTTTGCGTGTGGTGTAATGTACTAATAAAAACGAATCCAGTTGTTTGTTAATCCTTAAGCAGTTATTGCAAATTATGATTAACGACGTCCACAAATTATGTTAACCGCCAGAAACTTATAGACTTGAGATTTGTGGCTTAGTGGTAACCGCATAGTTAAGTAATACTAGCCAGGTCATTCTTTGGATAGATGACCATTTCTTAGCGTATCCCATCCGTACCTTGGAGAGCACTTTATACCTTCGAATCAGGTTGCCATGCGAATGGAGGCAATTGTTACGGGTAACTATCCGTCTATACGATTACGAAAAAAAACAATAATTTCAGAATAGTGTAGGTAGAAATTGAACAATTAGTGGAAAAAACTTGAAATAACTCCAAAGTCTTCAACTGAAGCCTTAAAAAACATTCTATAATAGAAAAGAGCTCTGTAGAGAACTTCGTTATAGCCTAGTACTTTGATTGTGGAGGCGTAATTACAGTCGCTTTCACGAAAAAATGTAAGTTTAACCGAATTGTTTTAGACTTCAAGCCGATCCCAACCTAGTTTACTAAAGAGTCTAGAAAAAAGATGTTACAATGTTAAATTATCAGTGCAAAAAATAAGGAGTGTGTACATATATTTTTTTACAAATTTTACTGTCGTAAACAATTGGCTGGTAAGTTTTGAATGTTTAATTATTTCGTGTGTAAAGTAAGTGCAAGATTACTAAAGTCCCTCCGAAAGACTGTCTAATAACATTTATTGGTATATAGTGGTACTGATAACTTACTCGAATGCGAGGATTAAAAAATAGTTTTAAACGGTTTTTATTAAAACTATGTTATCACTGCGTCGACCCAGCTTGGTCGAGCAGCCTTTACTCTAATGGCGCGATTAAAATTACCTAGATATATTTTTAAAGATATAGGCATTAGTAAAATGTCAAATATTCCTATGCTATCTCGACGCCTCTCTGCCCTACAAAAAACGCTTATATAAATGGAACCTAACCTAACCGTTCATTCAAAACGTCTAAAATATTCATTTAAAACACATAGATACAAAATTTCGGCAGCTGCGTTCTAGTGGAATGTTCCTATTACATATTACAACATGTCAAATTTTAGACAATCTTCAGTTCACATAAAGTTTAATGAAATAAAAACTATTATTTTGATGAAATCAATTTCGTAATAGGATCTATGTAAGCAATTTGTAGGATTTCGTAACTGCTATGATATTTCGAAGACAGCACGTTCAGTCATTCCATGTCACTATCAGGCACATCAGTTTCATGTCGGCATTGGAGTTTAATGAACTGACTAACTATTTACATTTATGTAACAAAAGCCATTTACACGTCTAAAATGACGATGTAATGAGCTGTGAGGATATTGTACTGTCCATTGTAATGAGATATTTTTGTTTGTATATTAAAACGTTTTACGTCATATTGTGTTTCCTAATGCTAAACAAAGTTATATAAAATTTATAAATAGTATGATTACCGAAGAATGTATTATGACGCTAGTAGTATTGGTAGTACTAGACCTAGGTTTTGATCTATACTCAATTAATTCTAAATTATGTATGAATGGAAATGACAATTTGTCTCAGACTTTTTATGTCTAGTTTGTAATGGGATTCTCGAGGTTCTCTTCCAGAGTATTCTTAAATTCCTATTAATAAACTCACTTGTGATTAAAGACATTCGGGTCGGTTCCGACATATTTCTCCATTGTGAGCTCTAGTTAGGTATGTCCTTTGGGGGTTTCCTCACGAAAAAAGTGTTCTATGTGAAACACTGGGAAACCCGATAGTTCTATACTCAGGAATGTTCCCACGTGTCCCAATATAGAGCGTAAGTTTAAAACAATGAACTAGTATTTCTAATATTCGTTCCCATGATTGCAATATCGTTGTCGATATTTAAGCCGTGGGACCTCGTTTTGGGAAAATCTATTGCTTTACTGAAATTTATATTGCACTTTCGATAGTTGCTTTATAATTGATTTCAACATGAATATTAAAAGTAATACGAAATGTTTGTAGTGAATGAATTAATTGTTATACACAATTAAGTGAACTTTGTATGATACGTTTTATTTTCGAGTTGGTTTGCTACACGTTTTTGTGTTCAGATTGAGAAATACGAAGAGATATCGTAAATCTAGTTTTACAAATACGCTTTATTTTATTACATTACTTGATTTTTTTCTACGAGATATATGGTTCAGCAATATGAACCAGGTTCGACTAGATTGATAAGTCAGCCGTTCAGAAAACCAGTGTTTTAACATTGATTTTCTGTGAGACCGTTGTATCTATAAAGCTGTTTTATGTTGCTTTTTTTATTAAAGGGGTTACCTTCAGTAGAGAGGAATTAAGCCCGTGAAAATGAACTTGCAATACTCGCAAATCCAGATACGTTAAACTCCATAACAAACTTACCTAGTACGATACGATTACTTTATTAATGATTGAGCCATCCGTTTCAGAAATCTTGACTTTAAGTTAAGACATCTATTACTATGTACTTTCCGATGACTAAATATAATTTTGGTATTTCCATTTTAAGAGTTAGTAAGTTTGTTATGTAATCAATTAATATAAAATGTTTGTAGTAACTGTTACTCAGACGTTAATAGGCAAGCTTTCGTTTAAGGAGAAAAAAATTAAATACTTGTTGACCCGGCGAACTTTGGACTATCATATTAATTTTCGTGAAAGTTTTCTAAATTACTGGTAAACTTGTTTTTTTAAAACCACTTTAGTAATTTTAATAAGTGTATACGACTACGACCAAAATATTTCACCTTTGATTTTCTTTGGAGGACGGAGATCGTTCTGAGATCTGCGGCGCCCGAGTCTCCTGTGGTACCTGGCCCTTTCACGGGCCTTAAATTCGGTAAATGCATGCGTCTGCCAGCGTGGTAAAGTAGGCCAAAACTTCGTTACATAGGAGAGGCCTATGAGAAATGGACTTTTAAACGCAGTTGATAGTAAGATGTGATACAAACAACTATATATATAAGTTATTGATGTAATCACTGGATGCATTATATTATACATGGTCATTTAGAAAAACATTAGATTTCTACCGTGGGAGGGCCACGCTTCGGCATGAATGGAAACGACCGAAGTTATACCACAGCCTTATGGAAAACCGGTGAAAAACAGCGCTTGCGCTGTGTTGTCATCGAGTGAGTGAGGATACCGGAGGCACATAACCCCACCCCTCTCCCTCTCAAAGGCCAGCAAAGCACTTATGACGCATCTGGTGTTACGGGTGTCCATGGGCGGCGGTAATCGCTTACCATCAAGCGATACCTCTGCTCGTTTGTTCCTTATTTGTTAAAATAATTAATGATTGCGATCGATCTTCGAATCTTATCGTGTCGCTGGCAACACTTATACGGTTTTGGCTAAGTACTAGTAACTTTGACTAGTAGTAGTAGACTAGGCGAATACTTGTCCTATTAAAACACTTTCAAGCTAAATCATCCTTACGACATTTTGTCTAGTACTACTGTCAACAGCTCTTCAAGTGCCTATATTAATGAGCAAGGCAGTGTTGAAACTGCTAATGTTTGGAAAGGTCATGTAAAAAAAGTAGCTCTCGAACGAACTGACGATTACCAGAAGTTAAATCTCTAAATGTAGAAACGAATATGTGTAATTCTATGGCAATTATAAGCATTTTGGGTAGTGTTGACATTCACTCACATTGAAAGCAAAGATTTGCTTATTCAATAACTGTGATATAATGCTATCGTTAAGAATAAGTACGAAAGCAAGAAATACATATTTTAATTCATACAGTGACAAATAAAAATATCAACCAAACAATAAGTATTTAAAATAAGTATAAGTATTGATACTTCAACTTTTATTATATTACAACACTAGTTGATCCACGCAATCTCGTTTACGTCTCCTACGCCCGTGGCGTAACAATTTTCCCTTTTTTTGTAACATTCTTTATTGGTACTCCGCTCCTATTGGTCTTAGTATGATGATGTATAGCCTATGGCCTTCCTCAATAAATGGGTTATCAAATACTGAAATAATTTTTCAAATCGAACCAGTAGTTCCAGAGATTAGCACGTTCAAGCAAACAAACTCTTCAGCTCTATCTTATACTAGCTGAGCACCGCGGTGTTACACACGTTCGCTATTGTAACAGCGGGCAACGCTGTGGGACTAAGCTAGTTTATATATATAAACCTTCCTCTTCAATCACTCTTTCTATTAAAAAAACCACATCAAAACCCGTTGCGTACTTTTAAAGATTTAAACATACATAGATTGATTATTAAAGGCTGTTTTTTAGTGCTATTTGTGACGAAAACACTCGCCAGCTCAACATTGTTTGACTGCCTCGGCGCAGTGGTAGCGTACCAAATGTTTGTATGACTTGCAAAAATTAGTATCGGAGTGTTGTTGTGTTTTATGTACAAAATGTATGTATTTTAACAAACAATTCGGTATTTCTACCCCTAAGGTGGTGAAACAAGGGCTGAAAGTTTGTATGGAAGTTTGTAATTTTTTAAGTTAGAAACATGAAACTTTATTTTTGGGTTACTGATTAAAAATGAGTAGACGTGTATTTAAGCGTTTTTGGATATTCTACTTCTAAGGCGTCAAGTAGGTTTTGACAGTTCGTATCTGGAAGTCCGTCATTTTTTAATTTAGTTGCCTGAAACTTTGTCTTCAGGCTTTTGATTACAGATAAATGAATACCTATATCAGCATTTATGGAAATTCTATTCCTAAAGGGTTTAAAATGAGGGTCGGTAATTTATATGAAATTCCTTATTGGTGGGCTATTGAATAAAAATAAATACGTTTAAAAACATGAATGCATTATTCATACATAATGACACAGTTTTTTATTGAATACATATAATCAACTTCCACACGGGCAAAGCCGTGGGCAACAGCTAGTACCTCATATTTAAAGCTCTAATGCTATGTTTACACGACTGCGAGGACTTGGCAGTCGCTCACAAACTACAATCCTTCACAAACACTCGCGCACGCTTCCTTTGATATGTGTTCAAAAACCGACACCAACTCGGATCGGCAACAAGCTATCACAACCTCACGCAATCCAAGCCAAACAGCCCGTTTACACGCTTGTGTTTATGGAGGAATGTCGAGGCGTGACACGCGTATAAACGTAATAAGAAAATTGGGGCAAAGTCAAAACGGCGATCATTATAATTTCAATGTGTTTTGAACAAATAAAGAAGGTTTCGTATAAAGAAGCATATATAAACGAGTTGTCAGTCCTTGAGAAAGGTTTCAAATTCAGAAGTTTTTATGACGAGAAATGATTTTGAAAAAGTTATAAACGCAGCGATAGATCCGAAATGTAACCAAACTGGTGTACAAAATAACGCGAAAGATTTCGTCATGATTTGACGCAAGTAATATGTATAGTAATTAAAATCAAGTTTATATTTTTTGTACTATTACGTTATTAACATAACTGACACAATATTCAAGTTAGGCGCTTAAAGTATTAATTTCTTAAGTCACATGAAATGAGTACCACATGCTTTTAAATCTATATATTATATATTAAAGAGGAAGGTGCCTGACTGACTAAGTTACCCAGAGATCAACGCACAATCCAAACCGCTTAACCTACAATTCTGAAATTTAGCATATATGTTCTTTATATAACCTAAGTGAGCACTAAGAAGAGAATTTTGGAAATGCCACCCCTAAGGGGTAAAATAGTGGATGAAAGTATGTACTTCTGCACGAGCGAAGCCATGAGCAAAAGCGCGTTTCATAATAAAACCTCTTAAAGTCGCAAAAAGCACTGACCATGCTAAATCAACCTTACTAAAAATAACTTAATTTCATTAGCATTTTAACCAATACTGAAACACTTTATCATTCATTATTATTTTCAAATCGCGTGATTTCGACACATTGTATGAGAATATAATTTTTTTTGGATGGTTTCTTTTGTCCACGTTTCGACTTCGTAGTCATCATTACTGGTAGGATGCACTGGTTAAACGCCTTAGCTTTCAGTGATTGCGGGATCGGGGATTCGAGGATATGACGAAGCTTCTCATATGCTGTTCAGCCTAGATCAATTCTTCTAGCGGCCTCCCGATCGAAGTTGTGCCGACCGAGCTGGACAGTTTGGACAATTTAATGTATTCTTGCACAACATTGACGATAACGCCATTAACGGTTACGGGACTTGGAGATAATTGCATATTTTGCATTCCGTCTTGCCATTATTCATCTGAAGATGTTTTGAAGAATAAAGGTTCTTTCGTTACTTTTGAGGTCATCTGATTTGTTTAGCCCAATCCTCGTCGAGAATATAATCGTGTTGAGATACAATTTAATGAAGGACGTAAGTTGAAGTGGAAGTTAGGATAATGGACAGCCTAACTTTTACCACTTTTATATACTTGAAGGAGACATTTGGGCTGTTTGTGAATAGAGATATTATGGAATTGAGATATTAACTAGCACTTATATTATCATCATCAACATAAAAGCCTCTCAGCATTAAGGAAGTTCAAACCTGTTAGACCCCACTCGTCAGCCGAGTAAATAATCCACTTATTTTCATATTAGGCACCTATTCAATTAAAATATTTAAATAACTTAAACGTAAGACCATGCTCATACGATTCTTACATCGGCCTGACACATATTCGGACCACATGTGGTTACAAAACTGTACCCAAAAAATTATAGTAATAATAATATATTCAATGACTCGAATACCACAGGTTTGAGTTATATCATCAACTTTAATTAGATACACTGCGTACTGTGGTATTTGTCCAACAGACAGCGAGTCGCGACCAGTAAAAAGCTTGCCCTATTGTATCAATAACATTCTTTAAGGTAAATTCACATCTTAATTGCCAAACTAAGTACAACTGTAATTTGATAGTTATTGTTTTTCCGCCTATATAACACATGAAAGAATTATAAAGAATAAATTCTACGAAAAATTTTATAAAATGATTAAAATTTAAAAGACTTTTAACATAACGTAAGAAGTTTGTAAAATATTTTTTTAAGATAAAAAACTATCAATTATTAAATCATAAATTAAATTATATGAAAGACGAAAGACAGTGACTCTATCTAAAAACGATAATTGAAACTAGCAAATCGAAAATACAAATTTACGATCTTTTACGATGTTTTTTACGACATTATTATTAAGGGCCAATAACGCATAATGTACAAAATAATTTATCGCTACATCGTAAGCAGAGAGACAAAAGCCTTATGTTGACCGGGTAACTAGTGCGTGCGAGTCATATCATAGACAAGTTTTAGAGAGTAAAGACTAGTTTCCGCCAGACGTTGAGTCGCCGAACTTTATGCTAATGTCGGTGTATCATGAAATAAATGTATATGCAGTCGGCCTTGGCAAGAGATCCGAGAAAGGAAGGTCTTAAAGTATTAAAACATAAATCATTTAATCTCATTTTGTTTGTAAGTACATATTACTGTAAGACTTTTACTACCGGAACATTCTAAATTGAAGGCTATCTGTAAAAATAACACTATTTTTACAATCTTTTGCGTCATTTTATTACCATTAAAGGACATAGGAAACAGATTAAGACGGAACTTTTCATACACAATGTCAGTGTAGTACCTACAAATTGTACAATTGAATAGATTGCTTATACTTTAAAGTTAAGACGACTTAAATAAAAACAATCACAGCTAATTTCAAAAGTTGCGTAAAATAAATATTAAAAAAAATGCTTAAGATGCTGTGAAACTTAAACGCAGATAAAAATCCAATTATGAATACCCGTAGTCATATAAAACTATTGTCTGTGTCAAATAAAAGTGTTATTTACTTTAAAATTTATCAGTCGATCAGAAGCTCATTCTGGCGTAATGTTGTATATATGTGGCTAACCTAACTACTCAAATCAGCTAATCATCAATTGAACATGTTTTACAACCAGAATTAATGGCCATTAACTGACCGTTTATTAAGCATTTGTCCGACTTTCTTCCCATTAAACCCATTAAATTGTGGGTTAAAGTAGTTTCGTTTTACACTGGACATATATAATATGTTACATAGTATATAGCGAGCTATAGGTCTTAGTGCATTCATAAGCTTATGTTTATTTATGTAATAGCGGTAAAAATTAATCCACACTGCCTGTTTTTTTACGGAATACCGGGCAAATCAGCAGGCGTATCGTCTGATGGTAAGCGATGAACACCCTCAATTTGGGAGAGGGATGGGAGGATGGGTTTGAGTATGGGCCTCCTATGAGTGTTCGACAGGGCGCTTTCTGCCCGCATCGTCCGGCACAGCGGTTCTTGGATCCCTCCCGTCTCAGGCGCAGAGTGGCACACTCTGTGGTTTTAGTCGGTTCGATTCCGACACACCGCCCCGCCGCAAACCCCGGTGGGGTGAAGGCCCGAGGGGGTTTCCACACGTAAAAAAAAATGGGCCTCCTGTGACACTCCGGTGACTCACAGTAAAACAGAGCGCAGGTGCTGTTTCACACCGGTTTTCTGTGAGACCAGGTGTCACGGGTCGAGCCGGCCCATGAAAGCATGAGTAAATCTAAGAGTGATGGTAACCTCATTGCTCAATTTTTGGATTGGTCTTATGTGATTCTATGTACTCAAGACCGTCTGTCGAATGAATTTACACCATTTTGAAACTCTTGTTTTATTTTACCAACCAGTTTAATTTAAACTGTGATTATGTATATGTTGTTATGTGTCAGGTCTTTATATGTATCAGACCTGTATATTTTGTTCGTCGTATTTATATAATTTTTAACTAATTCAGTTCACTACAGTTATTTACTATTACCAATAAAATATCAATATTTTACTTTTATATGTAATATCGATCCTTGTACATCGCTTCGACATTATTACAAATTGTAAGTAACAATTGGAATTTAAAACATTGTCGCACAGTAATTTTACGTTATATCTGTGTAATAGGTCCTAAGTTTATTTGTTTGTTGTTTTCTTAGATAGTTTTATAAACGGTTAGTAGGGGTGGAGATGACCCAATAGTAATCAATGCTTGAACTAGACTCGACAGGAACCCGTTTTTGAAAGATGCATTAATGGCAATGAACGGACTCCAAAAAATTCGCAAACAAATGGATATGTAATTTACAGTCTTAATTGTCGGCACTGAATGGAACTTGTTGCAATACGTTCTAGAATTATATTCACTTGTAGCAGCAGTAGTATTACCTTTTATGATGCCATAAGGCGAAACCGATCAGGTGTAAACATAAATAAATAAAATGGTGGAATAAGTACAAGTGAACTTAATTCTAGAACAAATGGATATCATCATTATCATCATCAGCCTATTACAGTCCACTGATAACAACGGGTATTACTAGAAATTATTGGAACAGCGAATAGGATTATTTTTATTTATATACGTATGGTTATTGTGAAGAAAATTCACAAAAAGATCATCTTCCACCCCGACAAAAAGAAGATACCAAGAAGAAGAGTAAGAAGTATCAGGTATCTGTCTGTACCTCTATTATTAATTGATAATATCTACATTACTCTTAGTTAAGTTGCTGCCAGAAACTAATTTTTAAACAAATATGAACACTGTTATTTTAAAAGCTACTAAATTCATTTTTTAAAATAATATTTTGGCTTTCTAACACACAACACCATCTAGTCCCAAACGCATAATTTGTACTATGGGTGCTAGACAACTGATATAGATACATATATATACTTCCTTTTTCGTAAATACATACATATTACACATAGATAATACCCAAACTCCGAAACTAATATTTGCATAACAAACATACATTTGGCCCGATCCGGGAATAGAACCCGAGATCTCGAGCACAGCAGTCGCATACGCTACCGCTGCTCCACCGAACCAGTCAAGCATTGATTAACCAATTGGTATACAGATTTATTTTTAGAAACGAAAGAACTTACATTTAAATGTCATATCACAAATGTTAGATTTAGTTGAAAAGGGCAATAGTGTATAGTTGAAGACACACTCAATCGTAAGAATGGTGTATGTTTATTGCCTTCACAGATGTGTTTGTGACAGATCAACGTAAGATCAGCGTATAGATAAGGTAGAGTGTTGCCGGAGGCCACTTCGCCGGCTACGCTTATTCAATCTATTAATAGAAATATTACGACACGCGATGTGTTTTCTATAAGCTATAAATTATACGGCCAATTCATTACAGAACTTGGAGTGTAAGTGAAGCTCTTGATACAAGAAAATAGCCAGTTCGAGTTACAAATCCGACAATAAGACCTGCTTTAGATGTTGCTTGCACTTCTTGTTTCGTCAGCATAATAGTTATCATACCTTTCGTGGCTTTATTGTTCCTTATCGTATTCATTTTAATACCCAATGTATTCGATTAACATGTGATGTGGATGTTTAGCTGTTGTTGATGGTATTCAAAACGACAGCTCTGCATGAGGAATACCCTGTACCTGTGTTTCTAGACTTTACATACATTCATGAAATGGACACAATGAAAACCCAAATCTAGACCACACGTTTTGGATCACACAGAGTGTTGTCCCGTGGAGAGATGGAACGCAGTAAGAAGCTGGTAGGTGTCTGTTTATACCTGCGTTATTCGTGCACTCAGATATCTCTTATATGCATATTTGAGAGTTGACATGCGGCATGAATATAAGTGAGTTTTATATATCAATTGTAACTCGTGGCGCTCATAAAAATCAAAAATAAATAAGACCCACCGAAGAGAGGTAACGTATGAATTCTATAACATATGTAATAGTTGAATCATTATATTATAAAATCTATTGTAACATCCCAAAATTGTTAAGTCCTCTCTTTCCTCAGCAACATGTGTTTAACTTAAACGTAAAACTGATACCTACAATGGTAATTAATCCAAATGACCTCCTTAGGACCTCCGTAAATAGAAAATCGATATAATACTTCTTAAACTAAATTGGCACTGACTTAGGTTAAGAAAAATTTGAAACGTTTTCTAACATGCAAATTAATGCGGACTCCCTATAACCGGGATAGTTAGCGTTCCTTGGCATGGCAAACCTCCGTTAACAGTGGACGGCACCCGGCGATAGGTTGAGAGATAGCAAGTTCAATATACTTTTTATATTTGTACACAGCTAAGCTATGATCCCAGTATGTAAACTTTGCTAACCGCGGTCTATACTATTTTTTTCTACTAGAACGTTCCAACAAAAAAGCTTCTGGCGGCCTGCCTCCACTAAGTCAAGTTAGCATGTACTCGATACGCTATAAATTGTGTTTAGGCGTCTATCAATTAAAATTTTTAGGGAATGTCAAAAATAATAGTGATAATGACAATTCTTTGCGTTGACATTTGGTTATGTGAGAAAGCTGTCTGTTGACTGAATGTTTGCATCATCAGGTAGTACAGACAATGATGTAAGTTGTCACTCTGCCAAATCTGTTGGGTTCGTTACGAACACAGAACAATTAATCGTTCAAAGAATCATACATAGAGTCTTCAATTCTTCTATAGCTTTCCATTCAACTGTGTTTTTTATGATAGAAGCTGCCAAAATGTCTCTACTTTAATAATTATGAATAAACATTCTGTGTCGAGGTTACAAGCATACATGAACCAGACATAAAGAACACCCTGACTCAGAACAACAAATTGTGGATTACACATTGATTTGTGATTTGAACCTACAACACTTGGCGAGGTAGAGAGCGGCTTGGTGACCAAACAACCGCGTCAATAACTACCATCTTTATTAAATTCAGGACTTTTTTATTGATATTTTTTTTTCAATTTTTTGATGTACCCTGTGTCCATCTCGCGATTAAGATGAATCTATTAACAACACTCATATAGGCTCTAAGGTGTGCCAAATAAATATACACACATACATATATAGATAGATAGATAGAAAACTCTTTATTTGCACCACATTATGGTGTACGGAGTTAAATAAGTAACATAACACATAAAATGTCCGAAGTGTACAAAGGGCGACCTTATTGCCAAAAGCAATCTCTTCCGGGCAACCTATATACATACATTTCGCAGTCGAATAAAAACTTTTACCTGCTTAAATATGAATTTTAATAAATATTCACTTCATTTGTGCTAAAACAGGCATGTCAAGAATGATATTACACGTGATACAAAATAAAAACGTTGTTTAAAGTACGGTTGCTCATTGTACGAAACCGACGAAATAAGGAGTAAGTCTACTGTAACAGGGATCAAGCTATTAAAGACGAGAGGTATACATCATTTCCTTGCCGTTTTCCCAATTTAGTCAGCGAAATATTATCAAGGTCATGCTCTCAAAGTGCCAAGAAAATGTTAATTAATGCGTTTAACATACTGCTGAAATTTGTTAGATTTCCCTTCATGGCCTGACTGACAACAATTCTTCAGTTTTTTCCTTCAGCTGTGAATATGGGGATTTATGCATAAACTTGACATATAACGTAAAAAATCACGAAATTGATTATAGCGTAGTTTCTTACCTTTGATTTCCCATCTTATCAATTTTGCCATTTAGATTAAACTCCCAATTTTCCCATCTAATTACTTAATATCCCGGTTGACAGGGACAAAAAAATGTTGTAAATTATTAGTATTATTATTATAGGTGGTAAAATATGGACTTGTGCTATTTAGGCTATTATACCGGTAAAATGTATGCCTCTGCAATATTTAGCCATGAGCATTAATTTAAATATTTGCATTACGAGATTTGTCCCTCACGTAATTAAAGAGTCTTAGTAAAGAGCTCCTATTACATAGCACGTTTTCTTTTAAGCAATTATTACACTGTACGGTATTGGCATACCGATCTATTCTTACCGTGGGAGAGCCACGCTTCGGCATGAATGGGCCGGCTCGACCGGAGTGATACCACGGCCTCACAGAAAACCGGTGTGAAACAGCGCTTACGCTGTGTTTCATCGAGTGAGTGAGGATACCGGAGGCCCATACCCCAATCCAACGCCCCCTGTCCCCCTCACCATCCCCCTTCCCCCCAGGCCGCCATAGTGTGGGTCACCATGCTGCATTGTTCTTTTTCGCATTGAGGATGGTGACCACCACTCTTGGATTCTGCTCATGCTTTCCATCAGGCAGGGCAGAGTCATTTTGGCAGCATAAATATAAAAAAAAAAAACCTATGTATTCTGCATGATAAAATATTCAACAGGAAAACCTCAAATATGGCCCCATAACCTTCGAAACGAAATTTGTATTCTGCAGAAATTTCATTTTTGCAATCTCGCCATATTTTCGGTTGATGAAATCAGATGACCCATAATTCTTTACAGAAATGTTATACCTTTGCTCTTTTCACGTTCAAGAGTTTACATCTTTTTCAATTTATCATATTGTATTATTATAAAAAAATATGTAGGAAACGACCAACTTGTGCAGCTGTGCTAATTTCTATATGCAGCTTCAGAGGCAGCTTTATATTATATATTATAGCAGAGCAGTAGGATCATATATTGTGTTTACCGATATACCTGAAAAAAACTGAAGAATTGCATATTAAAATTTTGAAATAAAAATATTCACAGATAAGTTTTGTAAGTAAACCGAAGTCAACAAGCATTTCATGACGATACGTTTAACGTTTACCAACATATTTATCTCAAATTCTTTCTCCACAACATTAACGGTTCGTACTTACGCAAGCCCTGCAACGGTATTTTTATTCATACCCACCTAAATTACGAAAAACCATGTCCACTGCTTTTATTAATGTTGATCCATTAATATGCTCTGTACGTACTTCCTGTCGTGTCACTCTGCGCCAATAGAAGATGGAACTTATTTGATGGCTTTCACCTAATAATTGTTATTGTTCATTTGTAATTATATGCTCGTTAGTGTATGCAAATGTTTTTTTGAGCCCACATTATATCTATAAAATTTTGATTCCTAAAGCACGCAGATATTTAATAAGTATCTTTTGCCGGTTTTCACAGTGATTCATTAAGGAGATCATGGTGAAGACAAAGCATTAGGTACGGTACTTTTTAAACATATTAAACCAAAATGTTACGGGTTAATTCACGAAGGAGGTCAGACAAAGACAGTTTGGTCGTTAACCTTAAACATCATAATGATACGAAGTATCGTTTATGACTTACCAGGTTAATGATGGGCCTACTCGTGCGGTAATGGGTACCAGTTATGTAGTACCTCGGGACCTCTGTGCAGGTCGCGCTCTTTAATCTTAACCCACTGAACCATACCTACGTATATTGAGTGATATTTATTGTGTTTGTAATAATTACATAAAGTAATTCGATCTTTTTTGTTACCGAATGATTGTAACGTGATGTAAGACTTAGTGTCTTACTTGGAAGTAGCAAAGTGTAGTAAAATTGTAAGCACATGAAGACCCACCATTTTGTTTTATGGTAAAAGATATTTGTTTGAAGACGTAGAGCTCATAAGTTTTTTTTTAGTCAAGTAGTTAAGTACCACTCTGGATTTAGGTACAAAGAGCAATTCAAGGTAGTAGAGCCACGCTGATTTCAGCATGAACGGACTGGCTCCACGGGGCGGTACAACACTCAAAATGACAGCGTTCCAGGAGGCCCAATGATGCAGAAGCAATACTATATAGTGTGAGTCACCATGATGCATTATAGCATTGTCTGCATTCGTAATGAGTATGGTGACCTCCACTCTTGGATTCTTATGCCTATGCTTTCCATCAGACAAAGCAGTCATTTTGGAGGGCTTATACATAAAAAAACAATACCTACTGGTAAATACTAACTTTGAAATACGATATTTAAAATACTACGTTCTGTAGAATTTTATTGCTCATAACAATATATAAATTTAGACTTCGCTTTTTTCAAATACCTATATTACTTTTGATGTTTAGTTTAAAACTTCTTGAAACCACTTTTAAAATACTAACGAACATAGGAGGTTAGATTTTTAAAACCCCAATAATCTGCAAAATAAGTAAAAGTTCTATAAGATAGTTCTGTAATCTTAGAATTGAAACTTGTAACTAGAACTGACTAAATGACTGTACTGATACACTGACAAATTGAAAAATGACTGAAACGGCAAAGTATTTCACCACAATGAGCATAAAGCTGACTATGGCACAAAGTAGGTCAGAAGGCTGTTGGCTATACATCCATAAGTCCATACATAGTTGCGAATAGTGGTAATGTTTTCTTTGTAACCGAGTTTAAGTAATATAGAGAGATAACCAGGTACTAGGGTAAGCACAATATAATCGAGAGGTTAGCTTACATAAAAGTTATGAAAGGGTCACTAAAACATTACAGCCTACAAGGAGTAAGAAGAAGCATGTCAATTATGTTAAAGACATATACTATGCTAACTAGAATGCGGGCAAACTTGTTGTTGTCTTTAGGGCACGGATTTCACAGAGTAAAGTTGGAAGTATATTGAAATAGAAATTATAGGTAAGTAATGGATCATCACATCATAGTCCACGGTTCGATATAGGCCTTTACTTAGAAAGGAAGGAATATTACTTATATTATGTAGCAGCTCGTACAGAACTGAATTTTGTTGCGCAGTCCAATCCCTAACCCAAAGTCAATAATACATTAACTTTAAGCTTCAACTGAATTAGTCAAGATGTTAATATCATTAGATGTATTTAACACTCATTCTTTTTCTTTTTACCCGACTATGAAAGAAGGAGGGTTATGTACTTCGGGTGTATGTATGTATATATGTATATGAATATAAAATATGTATGTATATTTTTTGGCACGCCTTAGATCCTAAATAACTTGATGTATTTTTGTTTGAGTGGTGTCAATAGATTCGTTTAAGTCGTGAGAGTAATTTTGGTGTACCCAGTGTACACCAAAATTAAAAAAAAAATAACGATTTTTGGAGCCAAAAAGTAATCTCAAAAAAATAGTTCTCAAATAAATCGAGTTAATGTATCAATAAAGGATTTTTAACGGTGATTACGAAGATATACATATAACTTATATGTATTATACATAATATTGACGCATTCGGGTTTTAATTTTTTTAATTATTCATTAGCTGCTTGTTACAGTAAGATCAGTTTATCTTAATTCAATATAATATTTCAATTCTCTTAACCGCTAACAAAGAAAATAATCGATTAGTATGATGTAGATGACAGATTCATCACGTAACACAACGAGGTGATACGAGTATCCCCGACAAACCGACCAACGCAGCTTTATAGCATTAGACTAGTTAACGTTGGATAAATGACCAATCCAATGCGGATGTGGAATGTAGGGCATGCAGCCGGCCTAACTTGAGGAACCTGAATCAGCTGTTACGTCGTTAGCTCTCGACAAGTGAAGCCCTTTGATATAACATTGACGTCTCAATGAGCTTTACATTTTATGATGAAAGTGATACGTCGACTAATATAATCGCTTATTACGAATTTATTTATTCTAGTGGTCGCCTAGCAGTCGAAATTTGACCACAGGTGGTTCATAACTTTCGTAAAAAGGCGTACAAAGTTTTTGATTTCGAAAACAAAGTCGATGCTACATGTTGAGTTTATAACAACTTGGTTGAACAAAAATAAATAAATAGTTTAAAAAACTAAAAAACACGCTTTTTATAGAAAACCGAACTAAAAAAAATAGAAATTAAGTTTTAATAAATTTAAATTAAGAATAGAGTTAAAAATTTCAATAAGTATAAATTAATAATAGTGTAATTAAAAAAAAAAAAAAAAGCGTGGCGTGCATGGTGTCAATAGTTATAAATATTTTATTGACAGATATGAGTAGAGTGACTATCATTTTGATAATATCTTAAAAAGCACCCCTCGCTTTTTTTTAAATTTTTTTTTTTTTTATTTACACTATTATTAATTTATATTTATTGAAATTTTTAACACTACTCTTAATTTAAACATTTATTTATTTTCTAACTATTTTATAAAGTATATTTGCATTTTTATAAAAAAAAACTATTATTTATTTTCTACTTTTTAGTTTGGTTTATTTATAATAGCTTGTTTTTTAATTTCAAACTATTATTTGTTCTAATCGACTATTAATTCCGTGATAACTATAAGTTACTGTGATTATTTTCAGTTGTCAATAGATAAATCGGTTAAAGATAATGGTTGGAAATTAAATTTTTCTGCCTTATCGACTATAGATGAAAATTATATAAATTAACGAAAATCTTATTTTGCAAATTGAAAAATGGAATAATTTTATCAAATTAGTGTATTGTCATCGGTTCTCGATAAATCTACAAAGTTTGAACGAAATCTGGCCGCTTAAAGTGGGTCAAAATCGCGCCCAAAGAAGTCGACAAATAAACATACATACAAACATACAAGTGAAGCTAATAAAAAGCGTGTAAAAAGTATTGATTAGCCAGCAAGAATATAGTGGTAAATATTGAAAATGTCACAAAGCGCTGTTGCGTTCCGCACATACAACATTGCGATTTAACCTATGACATGTATGTCTAATGAAGTGTAATGCTATGGACTACGCATTACGCGAATATGTATAATGTCCGATAACTGCCAATGAAAATGTTTGACTACTTAACACATCGTGTAGCAAATATGATTGTTTAATAAGCTGTGAGAAATATTGATTTCTTTAAAACTTTCTTTAATGTAACGATTCCTAGAACTGCCAATTAGAAAAATCTAGTGATGTATTTGAACATTTTTAATACCATAACACACATTGTATCGTCCAGGGAACAGTCGATTTTCAGATTGTTTCGGTGTATCAAATAATGTTCAAAGTATATTTGCATTCAGTTTGAAGTATTTTGCTATTTAAAATCTCTGTCTTTCAATCTTCTTTATTAAGCAACGGACTATAATAAACAAACAACGTGTACCTCGTTGATTACTTAGTCATTTGTTTTACTTAATAAGATAACACAATGTATTATCTATCTACCTATTTACGATAATTTAGCAAATTTGAAACATGTACCATTATTTTCTCTTGAACATACTAATAAATGTACTTTGCTTTTTTATATAATTTTTTAATCAACTCCCGCAATAATAATATATCCTATGTGGCGGGGTTATTTAAAAACATACATGTTACAGACAGGAACAGCACCCAGACTCAGAACAACAGTTAGTTGATCACATAAGTGTTGGCGTGCAATTAGAGAGGCCCATGTCCAGCAGTGGTCTCTGATAGGCTGATTTGAACCCAGAACACTTAGCGCAGTAGGTAATATGATAAAGATTTCTGTTATAGGGTAGAAACGTAATCAACAAAACCTTTGAATTACATGCCGTTTCGTCGATATTGCAGATTGTAGACCCTAGTCAATGACAAACTTGTAAGGATACCTCAGCGCAAACCCCTGTTGATTTGAGCTCCAGTAACTGGCTCGGTAAAAAGCTGCGTTGTGTTAAGTTTAAAAGTTTAAAAACCCCAACCCCACCGGAGGGACTCTCAATTTAGGCGATATACGGCACACGCGTACATACTTCGCGTCAAGACGGCATACTTCGGTTTAGCCTGACCATTTGCGCCTGAATATTGCTCTCCCACGAATTATTTTTTATCTACAATATACAGGTACTTATATCGTTACATGATAATGGCTCCATCAATAAATCATTAAATGTAAATATCATTGGGTCAAATGATTCAAGTAACAAATGTACTAACGTTTATATTATTATTATTACATACAAATATAGCAAAGGTCAAATCAATTAGAAATGTTTTTCTGTTTATTAGTTTCACGGTTTTACCTTTACATAATAGTAATATTTAATGAGATACATCAAACAAATTATATTGACATAAATACTTTTGGTAGGCCTGACATGGCGGTCCAACGACCTGGTAAATGTCGCGGGAAACTGTTGAAAGCAGGCAGCACAGGACCGGTTATTGGCAGTGGCAGTCTATATTAGGCTTCTTTCGGCTTCCGAAACATTTTTATATATATGTTGTAAATTTATAGTTATCAGTTTAAGATAAAATTTATACTAAAAAACGCAGTGAAAAGTAAGTTTCATTGATTATTGACGAAATAATTCTCCATAGCACGAATTTGTATGTGGTCTTTAACTAACAGCAGTGTTTAATAACAATACAACAAGTACAAAATTTCTTAACACATAACACATAATTAGACTTATTCATACATGTAGCAGTTTGCATTCACGATCATTAAATTTTGCCAGACAACAAGTAGCTTATTCCCAATGATTAAATAAAACAGCCACTACTGGTGGTTGTTTTGACAATTTTTATAATTTTTCTAACCACCGGAGGGCGTTGGACTCAACATTGCCATCGAGGCGACCTTTGGAGTTGGCGAGCAGATCAATCACATGAGGCCTCACGCTTTTACTATGAGTGAGCTCATAGTAAATTCAAAGAAGACCAGTGAAGGGTTCCTCATCTCGTCTTGTGATCATCGTATAGGGTTATTATCATGAGGAGGCTAGCTATACGAGTAGCTTTTAGCCCTACCACATTTCGATATTAGAACCACAACAATGGCTTTAAACAATTACGATGGGTACTGAAAGTCAGTACTGTAATGGGTTACTTACATTACACCCATCGCAGAGAATACTAAGAGTCCACCATTTTGATAGACCCAGTGTGCAGCTCTCGTAGTGCATTAATTAGTGTTCTGTCTTAGAGGCTTATTTTGATGTTGTATATTTATTTATGGGATGTGACTTAATTTGTTGTTTGGTTTGTCGTTGGAATTGAATTTCTTTTAAAAGAGCCACAAGTGTCAAATGAATCCATCAAAATACCAACACACTTTACTCGTCATCAATGCCACTTCGTTTAAGTTTACACACTGTTGCGAGCCTCGTAGATGTGCGTTTTTATTTTATGTTTTGAAACTTTAGATATTTTTTTTAGTTCTTATGCTGTGCGTTTCAAATAAAATTGTATTATTATTATTACAAGTATTTAAATAAGCAATCGATTTTCTAAACATATCGCAATTTTCGCATATAAATTCTGACATAAATTATTTATGTTAGAATAAGCAATCAAAGTTTTCCTATAATTCTCTAACACAATTAAACGAAAGGTACCTAAAACCTTAAACTAAAGCCCTGCATAATTTTCTAAGATATGGCGTAAACAAAGCAATAAATGTTACGCGAACAAATGTAGGCTTGCTCGTTAAACTTAGATGTATTATCTGCTTGTTGCTTGTTTAAATTTTTTACTACCTCTACACACATATTATTTGACTGCATGGTTTGCCTTGTGGTGGAAGCGGTCGCTAGTCGGGTTTAAATCCCACATGGGACAATGAGACTGTGTGATGCACAAATTGTTGTTCTGAGTCTGGTCTTTGTGACCATTTCATTTTTGTTTTGAAGTCCCCAGTGAAACGAATGTATATTTCTAAAGCGGGAGTTGTTTTTTAATAAAAAAATCGAATACACACGAACTTAAGGTAGACACAAAGGGTGATATAGAAGAGGATATTTCATAAATTGCAAGATTTTTTTACTAGTCTCTTTTTGGCAACCTGGTAGATAAGAAGACTGATCGCGTACCTAGGATGGTAAGTACGTTGATGGTCACCTTCTTGTGCCGAGCGAACCAAACATGTAACTCACTACCACCGCACGTGTTTCCTCCCCGGGTCTATGGCCTAACTAAGCTGCCATAGTGTGTGTCACCATGCTGCACTGTCCACGTTCACATTGAAGATGGTGACCATCATTCTTGGATTCTAATCATGCTTTCTAACACACAGAGTAGAGTCATTTTCGTAGCTTGATCATAAAAAACTTGCAACTCGATAGACAGAAGTATGTTCTCGCGTTTTGAGTTCAGACTAATGGTGAGCTAGTCTGAACTCAAAAAGGACTAGTGGTGAGATAGTCTGAACTCAAAAAGGACTAGTGGTGAGATAGTCTGAACTCAAAAATGACTAGTGGTGAGATAGTCTGAACTCAAAAAGGACTAGTGGTGAGATAGTCTGAACTCAAAAAGGACTAGTGGTGAGCTAGTCTGAACTCAAAAAGGACTAGTGGTGAGCTATATTGAATGCTGAGCAGATATCGAGAGTCCCATTTCCATTGAAGATCAATGATGTGTGATAAACATGACCCGAACCGTTTGTACTGTATCTGGGAGTACTCATGATAAGTTTGTTTATTATGTAACCAGACTGCTTATTGTCTGGTCACCATACCATAAATCTGGTTGTTTCTAGTTTTTTAGTTGGGTCAGACTGTTATGGCTATGTTCGAGACGTAACAAGTGACACATCTCAGATACTTTCATTACTAAAATCGTATATTATCCGGCTGAATCTCCTATTCTATCAACAAGTTATTAACAAGTTATTATTCTATTAACAAGTTACTTATTACGGTTTAATTAAATTTACACCTAAAGGCTCGAGTGAGATGAACTATACCTTAGTACTACATAATAATTTCGTAATATTTATGCTTAAATATTATTGCTAAATTGTTCTTCACGAAACTGGTTTTTGCCATTCTAATCGTTAAGTTATCGAACTACCATGAATCTTGTAACGCCGTGGTAGTGCATTCAACTGCAATATTTATAATCTCAGGTCCAATTCCTCCTAGATTATAAGTACTTAAACAATGTTTGTAACTATTTTTATCTCTGTCCTAGAATCTGGGGCGTCTTTTCTTATAACGCAGGGATGCAATGCACACAGGGACACAGTGCAAGGGGTGCCGGCCGCGACACTTTTAACAAATCTGCGCGCTTAATGAAAAGCGCTACGCTTACTAAAAGGCGCTAGAGTAATGATTACACACGGGCGCTTCACGGGCAAGAGTTGCCCCTTACTAGAATGTCGTATCTGTAGTGAGAGATTGAGATTACGATGTGTCACCATTCCATGTCATACCGTGAGTGTCGTAAGAGCCGAATAAGGGAGCAAATTCTACATAACAATAAACCTCCTTTTAAATGAGACGCCTTTGCTTAACAGTAGACTACGTTGATGTTCTAGACTGCATTATGCGTACAAGTTATGCTTAATTTTTAAGTCTAGAAAGTGTTATATATTATATCATAAAAACATTATTATTATTACAATTACAATGAGGCAGCTGTAATACGACCTTCATGATATTTCGTTTAGTTAGACAATAATATGAATGCTGCTTTTTTGTGCTGTTTTTATGACAAGTTATCCGTGGCGACGAATTAAAAATAAGGAGTTTTAACACTACTATTCATCCCATGGGTTGGGACTGATCAAAACTGGAGGAGTCGGAAATATAATAAGTCTACTTCTACTAAATAAAATAAAAATAGGCAGACACCTTTTGAAAACGGACAAGCATCACAGACCTAAAATATTAGGGTTAAGTGAGCTATACTTGATTTTATCACAATCTCCTAATCGCCTGGGGTGACGTAAGAGGCTACTAAATGAGTAACAAACTTCGCAGAACATAAGTACCGTGGGAGAGCCACGCTTCGGCATGAATGGGCCGGCTCGACCGGAGTGATACCACGGCCTCACAGAAAACCGGTGTGAAACAGCGCTTACGCTGTGTTTCATCGAGTGAGTGAGGATACCGGAGGCCCATACCCCAATCCAACGCCCCCTATCCCCCTCACCATCTCCTTTCCCTCCAGGCCGCCATAGTGTGGGTCACCATGCTGAATTGTTCTTTTTCGCATTGAGGATGGTGACCACCACTCTTGGATTCTGCTCATGCTTTCCATCAGGCAAGGCAGAGTCATTTTGGCAGTTTAATATATAAAAAAANAAAAAAAAAAAAAAATCTCCTAATCGCCTGGGGTGACGTAAGAGGCTACTAAATGAGTAACAAACTTCGCAGAACATCAGTACTGAAACAGAAGGATAACTTAAAATAAACCCAATAACTGTCTGTCTGAGAGCGTGGTGTACCACGCGAAGTAAGTTTTCTTGATGGGCCAAAACCGACTTTTCGAAGTTTTTATGACAAAGAGTTAATGGACAAACTTTGAACTTTAAATTCAGAATGCTTTGAATAACTGTGTACTTGGTAAACAGCTTTTTCATTATGTGCTTACATAACATTAAAAACGACAACAGTATGTTAATGTATTTAACAAATATTGTTTTGTGTTCTGACAAGTAACACTAATATTGTACAAACTAGCGTGTCAATTTCTCTTTTGATTGAGAAAAGAAAGAATTGATGTTACCACGCAGGTGTGCATTCGTTATTATACTTTTATAAGAGGCGGTAAAACAGGTATCCTATTAAAAAAAACTTCATGTGAAACGAGAGTCATGTTCAATATATGCCTTGGTTGTTCATTACAACGACAAAAAAGTGAGATCTAAATGGGTACTTACTAAATTCAGAGGTCAGTTCTGAAATTTATTTATTACAACATAAAATATAATTTCTTCTTAAAAATTAGGATAATATATTCAAGCCTAAAGTCTGACTTGGACAGTTTTCAGTTTTTATAACCTAAGTCGAGAAGAGCGCTGTCAAAACTAAGGGCGTTGTGAGTTGTGTAAGTGCGCCGTCGTCCGAATCACTTAATACTTAATTTATTTTATGTAATGATCTTACAGCGATAAAGTTTGAGGATTTTTGGACTTTTATATCTAAATAGCAGTTTAAGAAATATATGTATCTAGCATGTCTAAATATATGAGCCACATTCGACATGTCTATCTGAAATAGTTTTTGAGTTATGAGGGTGTCAAAAGTTTTGTTAGCTTGAACTTGGCCTGACACGCTGAGGGGGGGCNAAAAAAGGCCTGACACGCTACCGCGTGTCTAGATTAATTATGACCATGATGTGTTGTTGCCTGTTGGCTGGACCTGACTTCACGTAGAAAAAAACCCGCCAGTAATTAGGAAATAATTTTTATATTTACCATTTAAATTAATATAAAAATAAGTTATGCAATAAACTTTTATTGTATACAATATTTAAAACATAACGATTCGCGACAGAAATTTCATCCCCATCATCTAGATGGTTGGCAGTCCACAACTGTGCGCTTTTCAGGGAACCTTATGCCTCGCACAACAAAACTGTGCAATTAATTGTCGCCTGCGGTATTCCCGGACCAATACGACCTTCAAACCTTCAAGAGAAGAGCGTACTCCTTCTTAAAAAGCCGGCAACGCACTTGTAACGTCTCTGGTGTTGCGGGTGTCCATGGGCGGCGGTAATCGCTTACCATCAGGCGATACGTCTGCTCGTTTGCCTCCTATACAATAAAAAAAAATAACAACAACACATATATTTTCATATTCAATATTAAACATTAACAACGACTTTCGTATTTTTTTTAACTTATTTTTGAACACCTTGCTTATTTATATACAAAAATAACAGATTCTAGGTCACTGACAAATGCCTGCAGCAATTACCTACCTCAACTGTGTTAACTTAAAACTTTCAAATAAGCTTTTGATATTACTTCCAACCTGATAACTAGATGCATTTTTGAGTTAAGTCTCCGTGAAAGACAAAGATACGGCCAAAAAAGTGGTCTACCCTAGATGTTTTTCTTTACTGACGGGATGGGAAAATCTCTTAAGATTCGCGGCTTCTCCTGGACGCAGGAGTGAGGAGTATACTGTGGTGTTTTTACTAAACACCACCCTGACGGCCGACCTCTAGGGCCCTGCTCTGGGAGGACCCGGACTATGTGATTTCAGATCCTCCCCGAATCGACGTCATGCATAGTCAGGCCTCGTCGCGTGGGACCCTATCCTAGGTCCTAGAGTTCCTTGTAAAGAACGGAATTCCAATAATATGTAAATGATAGTTTCATTATAAATTTACGGTTACGTTACGTTGAAGTTACGTTATAAAAGTTTAATAGATACTAGCTGAGCCAGTCTAATCAGTACAGCAGTTCCAGAGATTACCCGGAGCAAACAGACAGATAAAAATTGTAAGAAAAATAATTTTGGTATATGCACCGTGTACATATGTATTTAGTAAAAGCGGTTATTTTAATATTACATTAAACAGACACTCCAATTTTATTTTTTTATATAGAATACATAAGTTTATATTTAGTGTGAGTGTTTTTCGTTTCTATCTTTATTTTTAGTCACGAATCTAAGCCACTTTTATCTTTGAATGCATGTCACCACTTTATAAATAATCTAAATATACCTTTTTTAAACAGTAACTTTTTTAAATTAAATAGCAAAAGATTAGCTTAATATAATTATTTTAAGTACCTAGGTTCCTACTTAATACATTAAATTGACAATACAACTGTAATTCAAAGTATGAAATGCGTCATGTTAAGTTACATATCTAATAAATCTTTCTGTAATGTACCGACTTACGATCATAAAATACTTGTTTAATATCACATTTACAATTTAATTGTAGAAATAATTTCACTCAGCCATGAAGATCTTCAAACGATAAATCAAGTTATTATTGCTCTTCAAATTGGCAAGAATATTGCTGGTAAATATAAGATATCATTTTTTATTAAGTCTATTTTTCTCGTTAATTTTTAAAACGCATATTTTGTTTACTTACTACATCGTTGAACGGCGCAATTATGTTGCTAAAGTTAAAAGCGAAGACTTCACTCAGCAGGAACAGATGTACCATCGCCAACCACATCTTGGGAACATCACTAACACTTAACACTACACAACACTATCACGACACTTAGATAAAATTACTTTAATAAATATTACAATTATGCTAAATTATTAGATGTTCTACAAGTAAATATTATTTAAATTTGTAACTCCATTTTAATTCATAAAGTCGTACCATAAATAAAAATTAACATTGTTTTTTTTTGTTTCGAACGCGTCTGGAGGCGTGCGGCGTTTGGCGGGAAAATGTAGGCGCATGCGCGGCCGCGCGCCGCGCGCCTCATATTGCACAATAGAGATAAGCGCTACGTACGCCCCGACCTTACCACTTGCCCCTAGAAGGTACCGCAAGGATCGTCCAATGCCGAGATCTAGAACAGATTAGGGGGTGAATTATGACGAAATATGAAAATGTACAGTTACTTTATTTTATGTATTATACAAGTAAATTACACACAAAAAGTTCTACACCGAATAAGCTCAAATTTTGGCACGCTTTACTTAAAACAAGTTTCAAATAAATATGGTTTTAAACTCAATGTTTTTTGTAATAATATGCAACAACATGATATTCTCCTGTATGTAAATATATAAGTTTTAAAGTAATGGGAAAAAAGGTAAGGTAGAAATGTAAAATATTTTAATGACCGCATGCAAAATATACAGAAAAACATTATTATATTAACTAACATTTTTATAAATGACTAACCAACGCATTAATTTTATTCAAAACCTACTTAACAGTCATAGAAATACAGTTTGTAGCTTAAAAACACGATAATTTTACAAATCGTTATTAATACTGTTACCAGCTTTGACTTAGGTTAATATTATCAGTGCATGTACATATTTATTAGGTATTACTATGTCAAGATATTACTGTTTATTAATTTTGTTCTATGGGAAACCAGTCTGAATTCACAATGTTTGTTGTCAGGGTGCAATATCAAGTAAGAAAATTTATCGCTTTGGTAAAATTAACAACTTTTCATCAGTTGGGGGTTAAGCGGGATCCTTAAAAAAATTGGCAAGACAGGGTACATATCAGTATGTATTATCGAAAGGAATAAAAGTAGGTATACGGTTAAAAAAACTCAAAGTTTATTTTATTGTTCGATGGAGGATAGGCTCCCCGTAATTTCCGTTCACACAGCTCTTAAAAAGAAGTTGCAATTAAATTTACAAGTAACAGTGGGGAATGTGGGAATTAGAAAGCAGCCATATTTAACAATATGAATATTATGACAATATTCTTTTTAACGTCAATTATATGACTCAATGTTATAAAAACCGTCTAAAGAATATAATTTCTTTTAAATGTCAGAGAAAAGAAAAACAATGATAAAACTTTCTTACGTCAATTATGGTTAATTCCAAGATAATTTTTCTTAAATAATAATTTAAACTCGTTTCTTTAACATTTGGTCTCTTATCTATATCGTACAGAATCTGCTTTTTTACAAATAATTGGAACAAATATCCATGAGTCTTAATTGCAATTATTTGAAGTAAACGAAGCTATTTTTATGTCCTGCCCTTTTCACAGATGAGAAAACTTGTAGAACTATTGTGTAGCGGAAAGTGTTTATCGATCCATCGTAATGATTTTTTTAATTACTAAATAATGAAATAATTTCTTTAAATTAGATTGAATGACTTGATAAGTTAGGGTCACTTCAACCCTTCAGGTCCCAAACCACTCGGTTTTTATTAATATTTCCAAAAAATTATTTAATTTTCTTACAAAAATTATAAAGTGCAACATCCTTGTTGCACTCTCAAGAAGCGAAAGTTTTAAACAATTCACACAAAAGTTACCTTGTCGTTGAACAATGACAGAAGCGACAACAGACTATAGTTCACTAGAGTGCGTTTTAGTTCAATTCACACACTTCAAAAATTTCTTATTAAATTAAATGATGAATTCACCAAAAGCCGGAGCTGTCGCAATTTGCTACATGCATTCTTTCACACAGTATTCAGCAATAAAACACAGCAATTTTGACTCACAGATATTACGCTAGAAGCGGACACATGCTCAGATTTATTACAAAACTGTGGCCATGAACTAGTGCAGTTTCTTATAAAGTTTTAAAAGATGTTGTCTATAAAAGTCTTATTTATTCATGCTTCCTAAAATCCATTGCCACGGACACACATCCTTGGTCGTTATATCCTAATAATGCCAATACTAGTTCCAGTATTTATATGTCATTATTTGATCGATATACCTAATCAATATCGACGGGATGAAAAGGGGTCGTGATACCTTATACCCTAGATATTAAATCTCCACGCCGATTTACTTTTTATAATTTTATATTATGTAACTTATTCAATATAAGTTTCAAAGAGACTAACTGATTGGTACTCTGCAAACAGGTAAAGGTTTCTGTTTAATACCTGACTTTATCAGGCACAAGTGACAAGACACAAAGCTTCTATGTCAAATTTGTAAATAGGATCCGCGAAGAAAGCAAGAGGGACTCAACTAACCTCAAAGTGACGAAATCAATATGTTTGTAGGTTTTTAGCACACGCACACGCGTATTAAGTATATATATTTCCGTCAGTTAGATAAAATGTGATTACTCAATACACCAAACATTAATTGTAATGACACCATCGCTAATTAGAAAGTTTTTTTTAATTATCTTTTTCTCACATAATCGTTCCTTTTTCAAATTTTGATGTAGGTCATATTTAACCTTTTATTCATAATAACATTATAAATTCGAAAATAATTTTGTCTGTCTATCTGCCAAACCGCTGCACCGATTTAAATCAAAGTTGGTATGGAGATACTTTGATTGTTGAGGAAGGACACAGGCTACTCGTTACCGCGATAACCAACATACAAGCGGATGTAACCGCTGTCAAAAGCTAGTAAATGATAGATCACGTAAAATTTCGTAGTACTTAATATATCACAGATAAGAATAACAATGGATTATGATTTTTACCATCATCTACTTTATCAAGGAAAAGTCATACTTTGACATAAACGAATCGGTCACAAGGAAACCTGTGAAAACAAACTAATTTATCACGTAACTTTTCAAAATCAAATGGGCCGTCTGGCCCAAACCTTCTCCTCCCATCCCGCTCCGAATTCTGAGACTCTAGATTTATGCCATAACCCATAAATTCATATTTCTCTTTGCTCGTATAGCGAAACTTAATAATTAAAGCCACTCAGGTTTCTTGTACGTAACATTGTAATGCTGTAAGTATAATCTGTAAACCATTTTTAAATGCATGTCTTAATTTAACAAAATTATACTATTCGTTTTGTGTTGCCATACATTACGATGTGACCTTAATGGCCTGTAACAAATTCTAGTAAGTTCTTTACTATGTTACTAAACTAAAAGTATCTAAAATGTACAAAAAATTACATATTATAAAATTATAGTTTGTTATGGTATAGTATTTGGGTCATTTGACTATCCCATGGACAGCTGCAGTTCAAGTCTCAAGTGTGTTTCCAACCTGTGAGTTCATTCTCCTGGAATTAGGGGAATCACCTCATTTAAACTCCGGTTACCTCACTCACTTGACAAAGAGAACTTAAACATTGCTTACCTACTGTTTTCTGTAAACCGGCTCATTTGTACGTTTGCCTACTTCTTCGGGTATACAAACGTAAGTATGAAAAGGTGATAAAATCGTAACAAAGTTTTGCATAGTACTTAAGTTATTTACGTAATAGTAAAGTTGTCGACACATTCTTTGCTTATAATTCGGTAATTGATGTAAAATAAATATTATATCACTTGTAATACGTGGGAAGTCTCAGTTGAACTTCTGACCAAACTGGTCTGCGAACTGGCTCAGAATCGATTTAATAACGCAAGTTTTAAGTATTTCAGAGTATGCAAACATTGCACAATCTGAAGATCTTAGTGTTCTCTGTCTATTTTGTTTGTATCTTGCAAAATGTCTTCGCTATTTGTTGACCGATTTCAATAATTATTTTATATTGAATTTATTGTATTGTAAGTTTATCCTATTATAGTTTTTTATGGGTTAACCATTATTGCCCTTTTCCTAGTTTGTCCATCTTTCAGTTTTGACTGCCTCGGTGGCGCAGTGGTAACATATGCGACTGTTGTGTTTGAGATCTCTAAGGGGATTTAATAGGGAGCGAAAATATTGCGGGCAAAAACTAGTCCTGTTTAAATTTTGAGAACATATTCTTCAAAAGGTGGATTTGTATATGAAAGTAGGATAACACAATATTATTTAGGTTAGTGATCCTGACTACTAAGTATACTAAGCCATAGGTTAAAGGTTCGATTCCCATCCAGGATAAATCATTTTATAATGAGCACGGACTTCTGTCTGGATGTAATTAATCTATAACTAGCTATGCACCCATGCATGTCTGTTATTGGTTGTCAGATATTATAGTGTTAAAACGTGTATGCAAACACATGTGCACTATCTACTCACTCCGTCTCCATAACTCGATGGACGGCTATGCGATACGACCGGGAAGAGATCAGCGCAATGCTAAGACCTCCTGAGCAGCAGTCGCGAAGCAATTCAAAGCAGTTGAGATATAATACTCAAACTACATTTTTATACTATTCTATCTAACTACCTCCTTGGTCTAGAGGTTGACGTATTTGATTGAGGATCAAGAGGTCTCGGGTACGAATCCCGGGTCAGGTCAAAAGTGTTACTCAGTTTTTCTGATTGTAGTAATACTTAATAACAGCTAGAAGTTTAAAAGTTGGGGTTGGAACCACGTGCCAGATCCTTACCCGTTCGTGTCGGTTAACTGTCCCATCGGCTTATGACAGATAGGGAACAGAAACTGCACCTGTGTTTGAGCATACACTTGTTCATCACCTGTATAGTTGGCTGGTCTCCGTTAATACTGACCATGGCGGCCAGTTTCAAGAGAACAATAATACTTAACGATAGCCAAGTGTGGTGTCACACAGCGTTTAATATATTCATAGGCATGCATGTCCACATATGCATGTGAGAGAGAGAGAGTAGTAAGAATGTCAATAGAATCAAACTGGAGTCCCTAATGTAACCTGCCTAAAGATGCTATTTTTTCTGACACAACGTCATATGTTTGTAAGATTTATCCAACAGTGGCAGAGACATGATAGGTTCTAAAAGCAACTGCATACTTGAAGCTCCTTTTATGGCTCATCAATCATCAATCAACAACCCATAACGTCCCACTGCTGGGCTCGGGTCTCCTCTCAGGAGAGGGCTAAGGCCATACGTCCCCACGCTGGCCAAGTGCGGGTTGGGGACTGGCAAGACAACGTTGTGGCTACGTAATCTTACCGCCGGATGTTTTCAAGCCGCCCAAAGGCCTCCAACTAAGCTTCACGACTTTTATCCTATGATAACAACCGGGGCCGACTGCTTAACGTAACCTCCGAATCACGGAGACGCTCATGATAACATGCCACTAGTGGTCACCCATCCAGGTACTGACCGCGCCGTCGTTGCTTACCCTCGGTGATTGTTTCTAAACACCGAGTGCAACTGGGCTATGAGCGTCTCCGCTTTTATGGCTATTCTACTTTAAACACATCACGAATATCGAAATATTGTTACGAGTTCAAGAGTATAAAAAATCTATACTCTACCCCTTTTACGCGAAAATTACGCAAACAGAGGAGTATAGATTTGTCTGAGATAAAGTTTAAATGCAGGAGTGCAGAAAAAAAAACAATAATAAAAAGAAATGAATAATGATAGAATTTCGACTACTGGGTGATATCTAGTACTAATATATATTGGAGTTTTTTTTATTTTTGGCACTGCCAAAATGACTCTACTCTGCCTGGTGTAAAGCATAAGCAGTATCCAAGAGTGGTGGTCACCATATGCATTGCGAATGCAACAATACAGCATGGTGACTCTGGTGACTCATATCATGGTGGCTTAGTAATGGTTCTGCATCATTGGGCCTCCACTCTCGCACTCACCATCGAAACACGACAGCACGAATGCTGTTACTTTACGTTGGTATACGAGGATACCGCATAGCCTGAATGTTAAAAGTAAGGTACCCAGTTTCTTTGGTTTACACTTAATAATAATAATTTAATTTGCGCCTCGCACTTTTCGACGCGGATTTTTTGCGGGTCACTGCAAGCGGAATGTCCTTCTGAATGTTAGCATTAAAACGCGCATACTAAATGGCATCCTCCAAAATACAGTACTTGCAAAAAACAGACACGGAAAACGGGCCCTTAGGTTTTAGAAAATGTCCACTAATGACGATTGTCCTAGTAAGTACAAAATTATACTTATCAAAATTTACTTTATATTATTTTTAAATGTATTATTTCTATGCAAATAAATAAAATTGAAGTGTCTGTTTACAATTCCACTAAATGCATATGAAAGTACATATAGGACTTACATTTAAAAAACATTTCTTTTTAAATTTGGGCTGTCTGGTCTGTCTGTTCGTTCCGGCTAATCTCTGGCACTGCTGGACTGATTGTGACGAGACTTTCATTGACGGATAGTTGATGATACTTTTTAGACTGACTTTGACACGCAGCTTTACTCGTCGTTGTTGTTGTAAAGCTATAATAAGAATTGCCATACGTAATGATACGGCAACATCCGATATCAACTAAACAATAATAAAGTAGATATCTGACAGTACCATTTTACTCAAAAAAAACCCTTTCAATGTGTGCCTTGAATTTCATAACACATTACATAACCAAAATTAAAAAGTCAATAATTTTACTTAGCTACAAAAATAATATTCCCACAATCCACCTACCACATTCGACCGGATTCTGATGGGGTGTTTAATCATAAATAACAGTGTTGCCAGTAATTAATACATGACATAAGTGTTCCATCGATCGTTTCGCAATACATTACGACATTAGAAAGCAGCGGCCGATCAGGACGAGGTTCCTGACGGCATACCTTAAAAGACCTATAGAGTTTGCACAGAGGCGTATTTATAAATATTTTTTTATGGAATTGGGGGCATACGAGCAGACGCATCTCCTGATGGTAAGCGATTACCGCCGCCCATGGACATCCGCAACACTAGAGGCGTTGCAGGCCTTTGGGGAATGAGGGGTTGATGGCCACCGGATGGGCCTCCGGTATCCTCACTCATTCGGTGGAACACAGCGCAAGCGCTGTTTCACACCGGTTTTCTGTGAGGCCTTGGTCGAGCCGGCCTATTCATGCCGAAGCGTGGCTCTCCCACGGTATACCTGTAGAGGCTCCTCCGACCAGCGAGGTAACCTCGCAACGCGAGCTGCGATCCTCCTGTGACCTCCCGAGGCAGACTTAAATTGATTGAAAAATTGATGTAGTTATGTACATTTACAAATCTAGTTCACTCTACGAATTCTATTTACCAGCTCAGAAGTCTGAAGTACTATTGAACCTATAGGAGCAAATGAGAAGGATAAGTTAGTTCTGTTAAAGCATTCGTGCTTTCGTGTATCGTTGGTAGGTGCAAGACCGAAGGCCGAATGATGATAATGAATATGTTGACCACAACTCTTGGATTCTGCTCATGCTTTCCATCAGGCAGAGTAGAGTCAGTTTGACTGGCACGCACTAAAAAAAGAGATTTCAGACGGTGATTACCACCATATTTCATAAATAAAATTACGGTAGTGTAGAAATGAGTAACCTAACTAACAGTGACTAATTTTTAACTAAAAAAGAACACAATCAGTTAATCTGCTTTAGTAGTGTAGTCGTTGTGTATTGTCTGCTGTGCGGAAGTTTCGGGTTCGGTTCCAAATGTTTGTGTGACCTGCAAATATTGGTTCGGAATTTAGGTATTTCTATCTATAATATGTATATTTTTAGAAAAAAAGCTGGCTGGCTAAGTATTTTACTAAGATAAGTATTTTACTAGACAATCTAACTTTCAGTACAAGTCCTACTCAGTTTGAAACTAAATGTCTTTGTGTGACTAATTGACTTTGATAAAAGAAAGACAAATGGTTTCTTTCTATTTGTATATTGGAAAACATTAAGTGGCGCCTCTTTCTTTAACGTCCTTAAGCCGTCCCTGGCTGGTCATGGTTAACATTCGCGCCACGACCTTGCGTGTGAAGAATTAACGCATTAATTTTGTTTAAAAACAGAATGACAGAACTAGGTTATACGTGGTTCAGCAACGCAAATATGTGATACTTTGTCACTAAAAGATCTGGTACTCACGTATACGTGTCAAGTCCAATCAACTTAAGTTTAATTATTCTTAAATTATTTCTCTGAGTTTGTGGAACAATTCTACCTAAACAAATAAAAATAATGACTGCACAATTAGCGTAGTGGTATACGCGGTCGCCAGGCCGTTTTCTACTGCGCTGGGTGTTACGGGTTCAAATCCCACATGTGATCCACAAAATTTTGACAGATTCCAAACTTACTATTTCCTATAGTAGAACGTTTTCTATGGTCACCAGACTACTGATACACTAATTTAAAATTATTTTGGACATTTGACTCATAACGCCATCTTGTTTCAAACTAAACGGAGCTTGCACTGTGACAGCTAGATAGACTAATTTTTATTTCTTAAATATGTTAAATTGAAAATACCCAGCCACACTACTCATATCATAAAGAAACCCACTACCGAACAAATGATCATGTAGATCACGCAATATCAGGCCTAGGTCGGACTTGACCCTCTGAACTTCGACAGTAGGGACACTATTCTACTTATCTATCCACTATTCTACTTATCTATCTTATTCTATTTGGCTTAAAGTTGAGCAGATCAAATTTGGGTACCTGGAACACGCTTGTTGAAGTCTTCTATATTCTTTTTTCTTTGGTTAGTGATATAAGAACTTGTAATAGAATATATATTAGGTATAATTAATGTATTGTATGATTATATATATTATCATATTATATATTATACTGGATGCGAGAAGCCATAGATCGAACTAAGTGGCGTGAAATTGGAGAGGCTTATGTCCAGCAGTGGACTACGATAGGCTGATGATGATGATGATGATACACATGCACAGCTGGGCATAGGATTTTTATAGTCTTAGAAGAGGCCTACATCCAGCATCTTTTATTTTATCCTGTTTATACATTTCTTCCTCTTTGCAGTGCTGTTGCCTTGCTTAATTTGTTCGCATAGTCAGCTTTACGACGTCCACAGGATGAATGACTAGAAAATACATTCGTAACGTTACTTTCTTCATAAATGTTAGGTACATCCAAACATTGAAATGAAATTTAGATAGCTCGAAGTCGTCACGCAATTTTAGATTAGTGCCAGAATGAGCTTTGCTCGGTACTATTTTTTAGTAAATTTTCTTAAGATGAATACTAGCTTGACCGGTTTATCGCCCACGAAACTGCATACAAAATTTTAATCAATTCAATTTCATTTAAAATACTCGTATATGTATCTAAAAGAATTATTCGTAAAGGTACATAGGTCGACTTAGCCACAATCCCCTACAGACATAAATATTGTAAATGAATCAATATTTTTTTCTTTTGCAAGTATTCTCTGAACGATTACACTTTTAATTAATCTGTATAAACAATGTCTTTTCCCTTCCATTTCATTTTCCTTCTCGGCAGTCTCGTTGTTATAAAAGAAATTAATAAAGTATGGGATGTGAGGTGAACGAATTATAATTCATATAACCTATATCCTAGTTTCCTCGGAGTCTTTCGGTATCAGAATAATCTGAGAACTTATACTTCTAAACACCCCAGAAATTAATTTTTAGAATTTTATAATTTTTAGTTTTTTTTATAGACTAGGTGGCAAACTAGCAGTCGTATCGCCTGATGGTAAGCGATTACCGCCACCCATGGAAAACCGCAACACCAGAAGCGTCACAAGTTGCCGGCCTCTATGGGGATGGGGATGGGGATGCACCTCCGGTATCCTCATTCACTCAGTGAAACACAGCGCAAGCGCTGTTTCTCACCCGTTTTCTGTGAAGCCATGGTATCACTCCGGTCGAACTGTAAGATTCGTGCCGAAGCGTGGCGCTCCCAAGGTAAGTTTATCGGTCCTATCAATTAAACTTAAAAATGGATCTAGTATAACTTTTTCAAATCAAGTCCATTCTAATTTATTTATTTATTTTTAATTATACTTCTACATAAGTACTGGGGGGTAATTAATATCATTTATATTTATTTTTGTTTAATAACTAATAATAAAATATTTTGCAGATTTCTACTTCCGAACTTGGTACTGGCCAAAATTTTAAAACGTCATAAATAATGTCATTTATGCAATTTCTGAACGACGAAAAATGACGTCACCTGTCAGTTGTCATTGTCATCAAATTTAATGTCAGTACACTTGTATTTGTATATTTGCATACTTTCTTTCTTCGCGAGAAAACATAAAATATGGCTTATTTAACTCAACCGGACTATGTTAAATATATTTGTTCATGTGGGCAATTGAAACCTATAACAAATCTTTATTTCTGTCGTCATTGTTTGAAAATACGCTGCGGTTTCTGCATCTGTCATGAGGTAACCCACTTTTTATATATTTTTCTGTGTAAAAACTTAATAAACTTGCTAATTTTCGTTTAAAAATACTTTTGTACACAACTGGGCTATTGCTAATGAATATGACATAAGTACTTTAGCACAAGAAATGTAATTTAAATTCTATGAATTCACCGACTTGACACACCTTCGTTCGCTAACGAAGAATTTAGGGTGAAGATTAAATAAATTAAGTTATTATTAATGTATGATTCATGAATAATTTCTAGAGACCACATTTTATATTAATAAAAGTATGCAAAGAAAATAAACTAATAGAAAGAAGATTAAAATTTAACGAGCACCTCTTTAATCTGTTCCTTAACTACATTCAATTTTTTTCCATAGTCTCTATCTCAGTAGTCTTTCAAAGCACAGGAACTTCCTGCTGTTACACCTCCAACCCAATTTTCTACCTGGATTTTGATTGTGTTACTAAGTCTAGTTTTCTATCCGTCTTCTTTATTTGAATTTAATAAAATTTTAAAAATGAATAAATAAATATTTTCCTGAATTATTACTAACACATTGCATAAAGCTAGGAGAAGGAAAAGAAAGGGCAGGCAGGCAAAATAATGGTACTGAGGGCTATGCTCGGCGTTTCTCTAAGGGATTGCATCAGAAACGAGGTGATCCGACAAAGAACCAGGGTTGTCTAGACGTAGCCCACAGGAATAGCAAGCTGAAGTGGCAGTAGGCTGGCCACATTTGCCGAAGAACCAATAATCGTTGGGGTAAACGAGTTCTTGAGAGGAGACCTCATCTCAGCAAACATAGTGTAGGACGACCACAGGCCAGGTGGAGCAATGATTTGCGCAAGATGGCTGGCAGGAGCTGGATGTAAGAAGCCATAGATCGAACTAAGTGGTGTGAAATTGGAGCGGCGTGTGTCTAGCTGTGGACTGCGATAGGCTGATGATGCTGATGATAACTAATTTATATAGCAATTGTTTCTTGTTTGTGGTAATTTATATAGAAATTCATAGGCATCTTTGTCTAACTGAATTCATTGAAGGTAATAAAAGGCAAAATCAATACATTTACCATTAAAATGTTCTCAATTATATAGTGGATGGTAGCATGCAATGAATGTAAATTGTGAGCTTATTGTTTTATAATAATCTGTTTAAGTTTGTCATATTATTTGGAATATTTAGCTAAGTACTAGTATTGTTTAACTGCATTCTGTGAATCAAGCATTTTTTATTAGTAAAATCAGTGTTCTTTTATACAACACTAGCTGACCTCCGCAACCTCATCTGCGTCTCTTATAGCCTATAGCATGAAGTTGTAAACCTCAAAAGATAGCTCTCTAGATAGAGTTCATAGATAGCTCTCACGGCTCAGATAGCACGGATATGTATGCTCTCACGGACTTTTATCAGATCGTTTTAATGACAACAACTATGTCATACATCGATTTTGTGAAGCTTTAACCATTTTAAAAAGGAAATAAAACCAAAACTCAATTTTGAAACATTCTTCATTGGTGCTCAACTCCGGTCTTAGAGTGATGACATATTGCCTATAGCCTTCCTCGATAAATGGGCTATCTAACACTGAAAGAATTTTTCAAATCGGACCTGTAGATAGATAAATAGAAAACTCTTTATTTGTAAACTGTGTTACAGTTTTACAGAAAACTACAAATGTATAATTAAGGACATACAGCTATTCCTGATTTTAGCTTGTTCAAGCAAACAAACTTTTTATATATTGACATAGATTGAAATAATGTACACTTCTATATGTTATCATCATCAGTCTTTCAAAGTCCACTGCCGGAAAAGACTTCTCCCTATAATGCAGCTGTTACATATAACCGTACACACACATACACACACACACACACACACACACACACGCACGCACGCACGCACGCACGCACGCACGCACGCACGCACGCACGCACGCACGCACGCACGCAAGCACGCACGTACGTACGTACGTACGCACACACGCACGCAAGCACAAACGCACGCACGCCCGCACCCACGCCCGCACGCCACCCCTCGCTAAAACATACACAATACACTAAGTCACTAAGGATATCTAATTGAGTTTTTCAAATTGCAAGTGGCCTCACTTCCAAACTTCAAATTTAAATACATTGGAACAAAATTGCGAATGAATCCTGTTTCCTAAAATACATTCCCTACCTAGCTTGGGAATCAGTACCAGTACCTAATTATCCGATCTCTATTGCATTGTATGATTTAAATGTTAAGTGATGTAAAATAAACATATTATTATTACATACACATTGAAAAACACACTCACGCTCACTCACACAGCTTATTAAATATAATGTTTAATTTTTCTCCTTTTCTAGCATGTATATTGGTGTCGAATATGTGACCTGTAACACAGGTATCTTCTATCTATTACATGTTCCAGTCTCTTGCAAAACATAGTTTAAATTAAATGTTTTGGCCTTTAATACAATGGTATTTGTTTTTTTTAAATTGTTTAGGTGTAACATTGTAAGAAAAAAATTTTTATAAAGAGAAATAATTCATCTTTTTATTAATATCATACAGTGAATGATAAAGGGGGCAGTAAAGTATACCTACTGGTATGGGACTTACACTAAACTACTATGGGATACTTGGAACTTTATTCGTACTGGTAAATGTACCGGAAAGTGTACACGGAGATTATTTTCCTTACAATCTTCTTATTGTACATCAAAGAATCTCTTAAGGACGAGGAGGAATGTATATAAGGATATACATTTTAAAACAATTGTAAAAATGTAAATTGTAGTTTCTGTTTGCAATTTAAATTAAGAAGTTTTTACAATTTAGTAATTGCAATTATTAAAAATTTTCTCTATCCGTCTGTTTGTACCGGCTAATCTCTGGAAGGGCTGCACTGTATTTGACGAGACTTTTACTGGCAGATAGCTGATGATGTATGGAGTGCATACATAACTTTGACCACTTTTTAGACGAGATAAAAACAGCAGGTTACCCTGCGGGGCTCAGCTAGTGTTTGACTAAATTGTATTAAAAACATTAACAGTAACTTCAATACCCTACTTTCTAATTACAAACTTTTTGAAAACGCTACTAAAAAAAAATCTCACCAACTTTCTTTTAAAATAAAGCCACTCAGTAGTATTAATATTCACTGCACTAGATAATTACTTTTATAGTACTGCAGTTACGCTCTGTGATGTAGGGCAGCGCGAATTCAACACTACAATGTAACATAACTGTTAATTACTTGTTCCTATTTATGTTAATTTATGTATATTTATAAAGTAATTTTAATTTCCATATTCAAATTCATTCGAGTTAATTAAAAAAATATGTGTTACTTTTTTGCATGCTCCATTATTAAGATTTTATAAATGTACAAGTTTTTCTCAGCAGCTCCGCCCGGGTGTATGTCGAATAAGAATATTCAACTTCACAAACTTTACCTTTTTATAATATTAGTATAGATACGCTTATATTAAATCACAGTATGCTATAAGGGTCACCCAACCCAACACCAAGTCACAAGTGCATTGCGGGCCTATAAGACGGCCTTCACAATTTGAGGAGTTCCCAAGTTTAGAGTTTATTTTACAAATGAATATATTTCACAATAACGTTCTGGTTGTTAACATTGTATATGCTATAATTATATGTTTATGTGTTACATCATGTTACAACGAAATATATATTAAACTAGCTGACCCGCCGAACTTCGTACCGCAATGTTCATTTTCATGAAAATTTTCTGAATTACCGAAAAACTTTTTATAAGCCCGTGCTAACTTCCCGCAGTTCCGCAGTGTATATGAGTAAGCGGACTAAGAAAAAATAACCTCCGGTTTTCTATTATTTTTTTCGATACAAACCTTGTCCTGAAAATAACAAGCACATAAAAAAAGAATGATCCAATTTGGTGCAGTCGATCGAAAGTTATGCGCGTACATACATTTTTGTGATTCATTTTAATTTATATAAATTGATGTTAAGGATGATTTATAGGTCGACTCACACTATTGCGCAAACTGTCTCGAGAACATGCCATCCTCAGAAGCCCGACTCAAAAAGAACCGGTGCAGTAGTTGCTTCGACTGCCCCAGTTGCTTCCACACCCTCTCCACACGAGCCACCATGGCACAGCCAAGACAAACCCCTCAGGATCCAGCTGGTGGTGATACCAAAGTGGAGAGCAAGCAGCCGAAGAAGATGTATTACTTGTCATGTTTTAACTGTCGGTGGACTTCGAGAGATGTTGGGATTCCGGATCAGCCTGTAGGTAAGTGTGAATCATCAATCAAAGGATATGCTCTTGGTCTTGAGGTCTCTTAAACTGATTTCGCTATTCTAAGAATCTTCAAATGTGAACGAATATAGGTTCTTTATATAATATATTAAGCCGTACGTGATTATTTTTATTAAGAGTGCGAGAAATCTCTTCGTGGAAACTTGACCACTTCTTCAAAGCAGGCTTGAATATAGGATTGATGTAAAACTCTCACCCGCAGCCCTTATGGGAGGGATTAAAATAAAAATGCTATAGTCCATTCGCGTTAAGAAAATAGTGATTATAAATCATCTTTCCAATCAGATTTTAAGAAGTTATCATTTCGTACGAAAACTTTGGCACCAGATTAATTAAAGTTCGGAACATCATTGTTACGAACTAACTAAACTTGAATTTACTATAGAAATAATAGACTCACGTTGGCTTAACTAGAATTATTGTTCTATAGCGTCAGGTGGCTGGCCGGAGCGCACCAACCCCTTCGCAGCACGCGTCAACCAGTTGCTAGACTACTACAAGGCGATAGCTCTTCAAGAGAAGCAGGAGAAGATCGAGAGAGAGAGAAAGAAGTTCACCATCAGAGGGAAATATATTACCCTTACTGTAAGTATTTTAGTCAGAGTATTTTTTTTTTTATATTATCTTCATCATCCTAGTCCTACGATTTTCTTTAGAGCCTGATATCTGCCTGGTTATGCTCCCAGAGCTTCTACATCAGCAAATTATTTCCTCCCAGGACAAGACAGGTCTAACAGGTGCGATGGCGCGCAACATAGCTGGACTACCCTCAAGTGACAGTTCATGCTCTGCCATCGCCAACTTCGTGCCGAGCCAGGCCAGTGCTGAAGTAGAGGAGTTGCCCGAGGATTACTACACTAAGGAGGTCAACTTGAATCAAAGTTAGTATTGACAATTGCAGCAAGATTGTATTCAGAAACTTGTCTGATTTTCTAAGGTTTTTTTATCATATGAATACCCTCATGTCCTTACTTCAATGGGTGATTGCTACAAACTTCAAACCACACTGTGATCCGTCACACACAAGGGAGTCACTAAAGGGGATTTAGGTACACCATAAGATGTAGTCGCCTAAAACCATGGCTGTTTCTAAAACGGTAACCATCAGCTATTAAAAAGAATACCAGTCTCCTTCCTTTAACTTTTTACCGCCTCTTCAAGAGCATTATTTCCTCTGCCGTGAATCTCACGCAATTAATTTGAACCATCACGCATCTCACACCAATAGCCATCTCAAGGTCACGCCACTATTCCCCTTACGCTAATCAGACGTTTCAGTCCAGCTTCTGGAGTCAGTATTAAACCCTGCGCTTTATAAATGTGATAAAAAGGAACCAGCTACTAAGCAAAGAATAAGATACTGAACTATGTTGTCTTAGCTTATTTACATCTACGTCAAATCTCATCACATCAACAGCCTATATCAGTTCACTGCTAGATATGGGCAACTCCACAGACAGGAGGTTTTGTGGCCCACTATACCACGCTAACGAGACGGGTTGGTACAAGGCTTGTTTCAGGTTTTTCTCCTCCTAACTCCTAACGTCTCAATGACACCCATGGAATGGGTAAGGGTGGTAACACTGCGTCGCCTCATAGACTACACCACCTATCTGATACTACATCTATATAATACATTTAAACGACCAATTCTTATAATATATACATAATCTGAATCGGCTCAAACAATTTTCATGAAATTTTGTATGCAAGGGATTTCGAGGGCGATAGTTACCAAAAAAATTAGATCATCCAGGTACTAATAGTAAAATATGTGTAACCTGCAGTAACGAGCATGGCCCAGCGCCTGGCGTCCCCGGAGTGGCAGCCCGCGAGCGTGGCGCGCCTGCACCCACTCGCCAAGCTGCTGAGCGTCAAGCGCAGCCAGCGCTGCAGGGCCTGCGACCACAACCTCACCAAGCCCGAGTACAACCCGGGCTCCATCAAGTTCAAGATTGAACTGCTCGCTTAGTGAGTGTCGGGCACAGAGTAATTAATCACTGGATTGGCAATCTCGTATGTTTTAAAGGCTAAACCAATTTAAATGTTTTTTTTCCATAGAGATAATAAAACTTATCAGGAAGAATATAGATTCTTCTTTACCGCGATAACAGACATAGAGAGGGGTAAAGCTAATACTGTATACAGCACCATCTCGTTTAGAAGACTCGAACTACTTTGTCATTTTAGATCCTAAATTGCGATAATTCATATCGAAAATGACATGTTACGCAAGTTTGTAAGTAAATGAGCTAAACTTTAGCTCATTTAGCTGCGAAAACTTGTAAGTTACATAGCTGTTTTGATTTAATAGTATTAGCTGTAGCCACACCAATGGATGCTCCATATATCTTTATGCAATGTTTAAATAATGTGTATTGTTACGGGTCGACGAATTTGATAAAACAAACCTTCTGGCGAATAAAAAGCTTTATGAAAAAACACTCATAGAATCATATTTTATCTTAGAATTATAATCCTTAATTGTCACCGAGGTCCCTAGTTTAATCACCGATATCACTTAGATATTCTATATAGCACTCAAACTGAACTGAACTGCGGCCCTCGAGACGCCTTTTTATATTACATACTGTTTTTAATAGTACTTTCGAGAAAGTTCAGTGACCTTTCCAAGAACACAGCGTGGAATGTAACTAAGTCAACCGCGCGACAATCAATCTATATTCGACGCTATGTATATCACAGTAAGGTTCATTGTTCTGTGCCTTATGAAACTAACTAGAACTTTCAGGATGTTTAGCCGTGTCGAGTCTATGTCTGGAATGATCTTTCTTCGTACAACAGTATTATTCTTTTTCTAGTTACCACGTTCCCGAAGTGAAGATCATCTCTCATGAGCCAGTGAAGGCTGGTGAGAAGTCAGCGTTACTGCTGAAGCTGACTAATCCCACTGGACACGAGATGCAGATAAAACTCCTGCAGCCCGAGGATCTGCCACCGTCTGAGGAAAAAGAAGAGCCTAAGAGTATTGAGAAGTCGCTGGAGAAATCTTTGAATTTAGAAAAGGTGAGACTTGTTTTTTTAAATATCATACCTCTTAAAGATTTGTTTTTAAGGCAAGAACTTTGGTTCGCTATCGTTTAGGAGCCATAAAGGTCTCGGTCTACATGATTTTTGACCCGGTGAAGTTCGAAGTTAATTCGTTGCATTGAACTTATGCCGTATTGAATTCCATTAGATGTTTCAGAGCTGAACACTTTTAACAGACAAATATATCCGTCAACGTTCATCACATTTGAATTGAAAATGATGTAATTGAAAAAGGTTTCAAATAAATGTTTTTTGGTACATCTGTACCGCAGGACACGTCATCCTTCAAGGCGATCGAGCGCGAGCCGCGGTACTCGGTGACGTCGCGCGTGACGTCACCGCCCGTGACGCTGACCTTAGCGCAGCGGGACGACGCCGCCGAATACGATGACGACGCGCAACACGACACTAACGAGTTAGTAAAATACTATATAGTGACGTCCATGACGTCACGCCTTACCGTTTATCTCGTAAAAATATATTATTTACTGTTTACATACAGAATTATAAAGCGGTGACTACAAACTACTCACTGTACTTTATAATCCATTCTAAAGTATGACAATATGTGTTATTCGTGTACAGTACACATAGACACGCACTCACACAAACACGCAGCCACGCACTCACGTACACAGGCACGTACTCACGCACAGAAGAGTGCACACCCACACACGTGTACACACACATATATTCGATATAAACAAAAAGTTCTGAATTATCTTAAGACTACAAATCTGCATCCCGCAATCGAAATTATCAATTTTTATTCCCAGTTTGATCCTTTGGCGCAAGTCCAACAAGCTGGCGCTGCGCCTGGAGGTGCAGACGCGCGCCGACGCGGCCGGGGGCTCGGCCGCGGGCGCAGCCCTGGCGCTGCAGTACTCGTACCGCAACACCGTGCCGCCCGCCGCGCACAGCTCCCCGCGCCGCGACCACACGCTCTGCGCCTGCCTCGTGCTCGACCTCGGCCTCGTCAGCCACAACTAGTCGCACGACCGGCTCGAATATGTAACACTGTCGTTCTTATACTGCCGGGAGCACCTATTTTCGAACCGACAGACCACAGGCCCAGTGATGCAGAAACATCTCAACAGGCAGCCGCGTTGGTCGCGTTGTCTGAGTGTGGTGACCACCACTCTTGGGTTCTACGCGTGCTTTCCATCAGGCAAAGTGGTCACTTTGGCAGGCTCATATGTACTTTGCTCTTTGGTAAATGTGTACACCGGTACTCACATTCATAAGTCTTAGGATCTCGCTTAAAATTTATTTCGATTTAGGAAAACTATTTCATCAATTGCTTACACTGGTCCACTACTGGACATAAGCCTTAGAAAAGAGGTTTTAGCCTACACTTTAGCTCGATGCAGAGACAATAACGGAAGGTACACATACAGTGGAACATAGAACCTTCTCCTTGTTTGAAGTCAATTAAAAACTTTAATGAAGAACATCATCGAGACTTTCAAAAATAATCAACGCAAGCGACTTCAATTCAATAGTAGAAAACGAAATCGCTTGCACTGTCTGTTCGCTTAGATCTTTAAAACTAATCAACGGATTTTAATGTAATTTTCAGCAATAGATGGTGATTCAAGAGGAAGGTTTTATATATATGTAAAACATGCTTAAAACAGTAGAGAAAATCCGAGAACGGTACTGAGGTCGGGCCGAATCACTACTTGCAAATTATGAATACTCATTACAGAAGAAATATCCGTTTTATTTATTTCATATCTCGTAAAAAGTATTTTAAAATGAAAGAAATGATATTCGCTTATAAGATTTGTTTTAATTGCTCGTTCATAATAAGAACCATTGTTTTTAATAGAATTGAGTGTTTATATAAGAAAATTAATGACTATACATGAAACATCACTTAACTTTTAGGAGCGAAGCGATAACCATATAATCTATTGTATTTCATTTTTCCGATTAAAAGTATATTTTTTTCCCATAAAACTTTTTTATCGAAATAGTAGCCTTAACTTGTGTATGAAGACTCGTAAACATTACTTTATATCTTTTATTAAATTAAGATAAATAAATACTAGTTCACCAACACTTGTAGAATCTACAAAACGATATCCTCTTGTCAAGAAGAGAATCATTGAACTCCGACGGTATGAGTCACAGACACTCATTCGTGTCTGAACTGACCGCAATTCTCTCCAATATAGACATGACAAGAAGCATACTTATAATAAAAAATGCTAATGCTACGTTTACACGCCTGCGAGATCTTGGCAGTCGCTCACAAACTACAAACGCTCGCACACGGTCCCTTTGATCCTTTTCAAAAACAGACGTCGACTCGGGTCGGCAACAAGCTATCACAACCTCACGCAACCCAAGCCAAACAACTCCAAAAACACGTTTGTATTTGTGGAGGGTTGTCGAGGCGTGTCACGCGTATAAACGCGTATAGACGTGAAGTAGACAAGAATGATGTAACCCCCATTTTAATAAACTATTTTAATTTTTAAGATAACTAATATTATGCCTATTTCACACGTAACGATAAATCGTTGCTATAAATCTGCGCAAACCGATTTCAACATCTTAAACAATTTGTCATACATACATTCGATGAATCTATGCAAATCAGTCTGCACATATTAATTACCACGATATATAGTGTAACGGGTATATAGTGTAGTGTGTAGCGCGCATTGAACAGGTACTAAATACAGCTTGTACATTATGTAAACGCAAATGGAGAGAGTAACAGCTATATACCTACAAATATAAATAGATATTAATATATTCTAATACTTGTATCAAAAATGAAGTTATAATTCCATACTGCGTGTGGATGTTTATTTTGAATATTTATTTTTTTAGTTTTAAGATAACATAAGCTAAAACTTCTCGATATAAAATTATTTTGAGTAAATAACAATTGCTTGTGGCAGTTCTTCATATTTTATACATAATTACAAGTACTTTGACTTGGTGTGTATTATTAGCTGAAATATAATATTTTGAACTTAAGGTTTGTTATTTATTTCATTCCCAAGATCATCACCAGATACATGGTTTGTGAAAAAGAGTTTAAAAAATTCAACCGGAATATGTAAAAACTTTAATCACAATTTACTGTGTCACCCAGAACATTATCATAAAGCTATTGATACCTCATTCATAAAAATCCGTTTAATAGTTTAGGGGGCGCTTCGGCGGAACCAACAAACATACATGGACTGCCAAAACTCCTATCTTTCCTTGTGACTTTACTATAGCCCAGTCAAAGACATATTTATCCAAAATAACTTCGAGCGTAATTCGCAATCTGTTAGCGATGTGACGCTAAGAAAGGAAGGTTCATTCCACCGGCCACTGACGTTGGCCCGTTCACAAATAATGTCCCACCCCTCCATTCGAGTCAAATATTATTTATACGAAGGTACTTGATGTTCAACATTACCAAATGAACATAGGGTCCACTACACACCTTGCCACTTCAGTAAAAGCACTTCTTACATAGTCAAGAAGTAAAGCAGATCATGACAATAAAAGAATTACAAATACAAACAAGAAAATATGAGACATTTATATTCCTTAACAATTCATTACAATTCATTGAAACATAATATTCATAGCAACAGAAGTCAATGTCAAGTGTTACATTTCAACATGCACATTCTTACAGTAAGCTTGGCCCATAACTTGTGTCTTAGCAGAATATATAACATCATTTATACCTACACCATCATAACTACTTCCTATTAAGGATATTGGCAGATTATTATCCTGAATGTACTGCCTTATCTTGTCAACTCTTTCATAATGACCGACTATATACTGAGGTATACATTGTCTTAAGATATTTACATTATGTGCGGTGGGTTCTTCTTTAATGTTCAATATCCTGGCTACTTCTTTCAATGCAATATTTAAGAGCTTCTCATTTGATATATTTTTCCCGAACTTCTCTTCAAACCATCTGCCTCCGAGCATGGCAGTTAGGACAGTGCCATTCTGATCTGGCATGCAACAAGAGTCAAAGACAACTCCTAAAATAGGAGAGTTCTCAATAGGAGGTACTAGAAAACCAAATGCAGGTTGAATCAGTTCTTTGGATGAATTAAAATACAAGTTGACTATTCCTACTGTCACAAATGGAATTTCTTTCAAGTCTTTTGCTAGATCTGGATGCTGCTTTTCAATAAGTTGAGCTAGAGCATGAGCTGGTATTGAGGAATACACATGACTAGCGGTAACTTTGTCACCGCCAGCATTTTTTAAATGTACAGTACCAGAATCTATAAATTCTATTTCTTCAATTTTATTCTCTTTATTTATATCTACTTTGTTTTCCAATAAATAGTCTTGCAATGATGTTGGGAATGTTTCCAGCCCACCTTTAATTGTATACACATTCCATTTCTCTTCTTGAGCTTTTTTTGCTAGAGCACTTAGTTCCAAATTTTCATCAAGCTTGGAATCAAACATGGATTTCATCAACCCCTTAATAACTCCTCCATGAATCTGTTCCCATTCAAACAATGTCTTCATAAGAAACTTGACAGATATTTCTTTAGCATCTCCCGCGCAAATACCACAGATCATAGGCGATATGCCATAATCAGCTATTTCTTTACCAAATCTGCGTTCAACAAAATTGTAGATGGAGTCATCAGACAAAATTTTGTGTGGTGATTTAATATCTCTAAAAAGTGCGTAAATTAAAGGTTTGGAGAACGGTTCATTGGTTTTTAAGACGCTCATCATGGACGATGGTAATACGTGCAAGTGTTTGTTTACATATATCATTCTGTTTTTGGCTGCTGGATGGTCTGCTTTTATAGGTGATATGTGCTCGCTTAGACCTAAATCTTCAATCATATTTAATGTATTCAGTCCCGTAATTCCTTTAGGCCTAATAGTTCGTGGCCCTTGTTCAAAAATATAATCTTTAGTGCGTATAGACTTTATCCAACCACCGCAGTAATTAGTAGCTTCTAAAAGAAATAACTTCAGATTGTTTTGGCTGTTTAAATTATTTTTAAGCAAATAGTACCCGGCAGACAGGCCTCCTAAGCCACCTCCTAGTATCGCAGCCATCGTTTGAAAAGGAATATTAATAAAATAAAACGTTGTTTCTTAACTTCTGTCTGCCGGTAATGACAAGTTGTTTTTATGGCTTTGCTGACTGACTTTGACATTTGTCACAGCTGACTTCGCTACAACCAGTCATAACTGTCACTCGAGTTCCGTTGCTAAATTTATTCTCTATATCAGCGTTTAATGTTCAAGAAAATTTTCCATGTCATTTAAGAATATGTTGATTCTAAGTATTAATCTATTAAAAGGAACAGCAAATAAAAGTCTAGACTTGTGTTATGGTTGAAGAAGATTTTAAATTAAAAAAAAAGTGCTTATGCATAATGATACTTTTATAATAGTTGAACCGTGATTGTTATAAATGTGAAACGATTTTCATTAGAACTACTTAAGAATTCAATAAGAAACTCGTGCCATTTTAGTCAAAAGTGCCACCTCTGGCGAGCAACCGCTGGGCGATCGCTAGGCAGAGCTAAGATCTTTGAAATTCGCCGGGCGTAATTGCACCACGATTACAAAGTTATGTGTACATGAAGATCGTTGAACTTCTTAAGACTTAATGGCCTAGCTATATATTAAACCTATACAACTTAAAACAAACTGTATACCAACCCGTCTAATCAGGCAGGAATAGTAGAGCAAAAAAAGCCTATTTACAGCAGTTCCTTTCTCAGAAAAAGCCTATATACAGCAGTGGACTGTTATGGACTGTGATGATTACTGACGTCTTAGTTCGATTAGGTCACAATTACAAACTTTTGCAGTCATTTTTTCGTGCAACTGTTCAATTTTCGATTGCTAGTGATGATTGTAACAAAGCATGTTTATCTTATCATACACAAGCCGTCCACATCGACCGGAGTGGTACTACGGCTCGACATAGAACCAGTGTTAAACAATTCTTTCGTTGCTTTTTACCAACTGAGTGGGGTTAAAGAAGCCTAAACCTCCCATCCTCCAAGATTCTTTAAGTAAGTTCTTGAGTGAGAGGTTTATGCAAGTCCGTCATAGTGTGCTAATGCATGATGTCCATTGTTGTAAATATATAACTGACAGGCTAGCTGATGTGTGCAACGTCTTCTTATATCGTGATGTTAAACAGCGCAAACAATTTTTTTTTTAAATAAAAGAAATTATGGCGTCAACCTTCAAATATAGACATTACACATTCGAGAAAAAAAGTTTTCAACTATAAAATAGTAGTATAGAGAAAATAGTAAAATGAAAATCTTTATAAATCGAAACGAATCACAAAAATGTATGTAGGCGCATAACTTTCAATCGACTGCACCAAATTGGATATCTTTTTTTTAAGTGTTTTTTTATTGTCAGGACAAGGTTTGTATGGAAAAAAGAATAAAAGGACACCGGAGGCGCTATATTTTCGTAGTCAGCTTAGTCGCATACACTGCGGCATTGCGACAAGTTAATACCGGCTTACTAAAAAAAGATTTTCAGTAATTCAGAAAATTTTCACGAACATGATTATGGCGATATGAAGTACATGGATGGTGATATTTACCATCAAGTGGATAGAAATCATAAGTTGGTTTGATTATAAGTATGATAGATAGAATTTTCCATAATTAATTAGAAGTGCCTACCCTTACAGTGTATCTAAGCTAGCTAGCTAGCTTACTTTTGCAAACTCTAAGCGCCTACGTTTTTAAGCCTAATGTGCCTCAAGGAGGTGTTTTTTTAGGAATGCATGCATGTTTATTTCTTTGACAATCTATAGTCCAAACGGTCTGATGGATTGAGCATTGAAGGTGTCATTAGATTGATTTTAACTGTGAGAATAACGCTTAGCGAATAGTTTATAAAACTATACAAAAAAAAGTAAAAAAAAAAGTTTGTTTCTATGTCTATCTTACGATTTTCAAAATATTTCTACCTTGATTTAGGTCTGAGGCATTCTGTCAGATAACAGACAATTAGTTATTAACAAGATCGTTGCTTTTGAGCGTAAAATCTTATATTGATAATAAATAATAAATAATCCCAGCATCCCCTTCTCAGGGTAGATACCTAACAAAAAGGTTAAATTGATAGGTTGCGACATTGAAGCGTGGAGGCGTGTAACGAGAGGACACAGTTGTGTGTCGCGAGAGATAATGAATTTCAATTTCATACTTATTGCACCCGCTACGCTTTATTTATAGCAGTTTTCAGGGACAATCCTAGAGCTGTTGGCCAAACGCTGTTTAATTTTTAAACTTACTTATGAAATGTAATCGAGTAAAGAAATTTGTTAGTCCCGTTAAGAATGCTATAAGTCTTTATTTAGACTTTAAAAACTGTATTTTGGGTCGATATTGAAAACGACACAGGAAGACGTATGAAATCTTGAAACGTATAGAAAATGGAACGGAACGATAGGCGGCAATAAGGTTTGTATTTTCGATATTCTCGTCAACTGCGAACTCTATATAAATACACAATCCATTTTCAGCTCTAAATAATTCGGTACGTATAAAACCGTTGAATTTGAACTGTTCTCTTCCATTCCATCGTGAAACTCGTATCATACCACAATGAACCAATCGCTGAAACCGAAGACATGCTCAAAAAATTACAAAACAGCTGAATTAAAACTACAGAAAATAATTAATAAAATTGACAGCTTAAAACTGAGTACTTCCTACGTTGCCCGCCTGGATGTTCGCAAAAGTGCAAATTGGAGTTTAGTTAAAAGAAAATCCTTAGTTTATTTATTATCTAGTGTTGTTGTTACGCTGTTGTCTTTGTTTAGTGCTCAGTGGATTTCGCTTGAACTTATTGGACAAACGGTAAGGTTGATTATTATAGTAAACAAGCTTTTTGCCGCGGCTCGGCTCGAGTGTTTGTCGGTTATCGCGGTAAAGAGTATCCAATGCCCTTTATCATGAAACAAAGTATGTGAATGTATTTTCTTTTAACGCCGAACCATTGACTTAAAACTTCTGCAACTGAGCTTCAACCGTGCTATGGGAGTTGGTAGATCTTTCGAAAAGATTTGGCGGTCGTATTGGCAAACCTGGTGGTTTTACCAATGAAAGTTTTTCGAGAGGTTTGAAAATCGGTAATTTTATAAATTTTAATATGCTCTTTTTATTTATTTTGCATCATTGCATATAAAATACAAGAAATCCGAAATATATAAATATAACAATCAGAGTTCTAATCGCTTACGGCGATCTGGTCCAGACAGCCATAAGCTCTTTGCTTATTTTAAAGTTTAATTTCAAAGTTGTAGAAATTTATGAGACCCAACACAAAACTGACACATTCCCTCACTTGTACCTACCAAAGTAACTAGTATAATTTTCGTAACATTAAAGTATTTATCGGTGGCGTAGAAATGACATATTTAACGAAAATATTGTGGGGACGTGGACTGTAGGAAATTGTCTTTATTTTAATTTTCTAATACATTTATCGTAGAATAACTCAGAAAGGAGATATCGTCAAAAACCAATTTTAAGCTGCCATTTTTTCAATACAGCGGTGCTAGAGGCAAAAATACGAGTTGACTATAAAAATATACATTTTCAGAACTCCTTTTAAACTTTCTAGGTAAACTTTCTTTCCACCTTTTTTTGTACAAAGCATTTGTACATAACATTGTACATGGACAAAATCTGTATATGCTATGCATATTTCTATTGTAAACTGTATTTACAGAACTGTGTGCTGCAGCTATCGTCGTTCTCGAAGTCAGCCTTTCGCCCACCCGAGGACTGTTCGATGTGTGCGCGAGTGACCGAGGTGGTCCGTCTCGCGAACACCACCGCCGAAGAATTTGAAAAGTACGCGTACAGCACTACACCAGTTATTGTCACCGATGCCACCGACAACTGGAAGGCTCTCAAGGTAAGGCCGTGGTACTCAATAGAGATGTGGTTGCTTTCCACGTAAGCATAAACGGAGCATATCGCTTAATAAGGTGTATTTGTGTGTAATATTAGATAGAAATTGAAGATTTGGGATTATTTTTGTCAGTAGTCGCTGCTCAACTCTCATCGGTATAATTAATCATAGTAGTAGTCGAAATTTTGCCATTTTTTACCTTTTCTAGCTTTCTGCACTCCCCATAGAAACTTGAACTATGCAAAATTTTTAGTCTAAAGGTGTTTGCTTCACGCGTTAATATACAGATAACATGTTTAAATAAATATAGATATAATCGGACATTTAGTTTCTGAGACCTTCTCAACAAACGATATAACCAAACCCTTCGTTATTAAGAAATATGTAAAAAAAAACATTGTTATAGGAATTCAACTTCAATTTCTTCGCCAATTTCTACAACAGAGACAAAATGGGCAAACAAATAAACGACTGCTTCTATTTCGCGTACAAATCTGGACTGAACTCGTTGCAAGAAGTTTTTAACATGGAGGAAGCTAGAGCCAATCTGTCAGGCGAACCCTGGTATGTTGGGTGGAGCACTTGCTACGACGAGGAAACGAGGCTGCTGAGGTCCTACTATAACCGGCCGTATTTCCTGCCGAAGACAGCTGAGAGTGATATGGTCGATTGGATCTTTATGGGAGGACCTGGACAGGGGGCACATATGCATGTCAGTATCTTATAAAGTATGTTATGTACATTGATCTTAACAATACCTCAAACGCCTAATTCTATTTTGGGCTGTTTATTTTCGATATTGTTTTAATTTTTATTTTAGTTTTAGTTTAATCATTGTTTTAGTTGATAGATATAGTTTAAGCAGTTTAATCTTTGTTTTAGGTGGATTCGGTGAAGCACATGTCCTGGCAGGCGCAAGTGCGCGGTCGCAAGGAGTGGCAGCTAGCGCCGCCGCCGGAGTGCCTCTATAAATGTCCGTGGATCTCCTTTACAGTCTCGCCTGGAGAAATACGTAAGTATTACACGAAATTATTTACTCATACTCATCTCAGCCAAACGATATCCACTGCTGGACATATGCATCCCCCAAGGTTCAAATTAACCGGTCTTGAGCTGCCCGCATTCGACGCCTTCCCGCGACCTTCACTAGGTACATATTATTTACCGTGGGAGACCCACGCTTCAGCATGGTCGGCCAACCCCCTAAGGCCGATATCCTACTTGTGACGCCTCTGTTTTTCTGGGTGTCCATGAGCTGTGGTAATCGTTTACAATCAGGCGATACATATGTTCGTTTGCCCTCTGTGACATTAAAACAAAATTATTTATGGCAATACAATGCTTTCTGTTACTTTTTGAGTTTACTTGTAGAATAAACTTTAATATTCGAGTAATATTAAAGTTTATTCTACTTTTCTACTTTACTTCTTACTTTACTACTACTAAAAAAACTTTAATAATACGAATAAAACCTACATTACGCTTCTGTGTTTCAGTGGTAGTGGACACGAACCGCTGGTATCACAAGACGAACGTCCTCCCTGGAGATATCAGCATTACTATTGGCGCTGAATATGATTAGTTTCTATTGCTGTCAGTGTTGTATCCTCCCACTCAATTTAACATCTTTTGAGGAGGATGGAGTAAATGTATAGATTATTGTATTACAGTACAGGCGCCGACACGTAACTTGGCAAGATTTCGGTGTAGTGGGGGTAAATTCGCGCATAGGACACTTGGTGCAAGAAATCAAAACAAGCAAAATCGAAGTGTAGTCGACTGACGCTCCAATAGCTTGCTCGAAACGGTGTTAGTCCAATCCACGAATCCCTCTATGAAGCAAAGGGACCTAAAAAGGACTTCTGCGCATCTAACGAATCTGGCCAAGTTACGTGCCGGTCTCTATATATACGCTTGAATGCATCGTGACTGTATCGCCGTATCAGCATGCGTCACGAATCTGTACCGCCCTTGCATCGATACAAACGCGCGTATATAGCGCGTACTAAAATTTTAAACGTGTGAATTTTCATAAAAATCTTCAAAAACTACCGCTGTGCTTGAGGTCTCGGGTTCGATTCCCGGTTCAAACCAAATGTTTGTATTCTTTGCAAGTATTTGATTCGGAGTTCGGGTTTTCTATGTATGATATGTATGTAATATAATAAAAAAAGTGTATGTATTTGTACCGTTGTCTAATACTCATAACACAAGCTCTGTTTAGCTTGGAACAATTTTTTTTTCCTGCACAATATGTAACTATAATAGATATTCCTTACTAAACGTTTATATAAAAATATCTAAATTAGGATCTCAATAAGTTTTCTTCAAACAAGTTATGAATTATTTAAAAAAGCTTACAGCGTATAATTTTTTATTTGAGTTTTTATTTATTTTGTTATACCCAATGACATTTTCAAGATTAAAATTAATATTTTGACACCACTTACATAAAAATATGACAAACCGTTTAGGCTCTAGGGCGTGCCGAAGAAATATACATACATACATACACTCGTAAAACATAACCCTTTTTTTGTCCTCGTGCGATAAATCCCCTCAGATAACACCGTGGCATGTCGGACATGAACCGAATAAAACCGCACGCCGCCTGGGGTACTATTAGCCGGGGAACCAGGTGCACCCTAGAATGGAAAATCCTGGAACCCCGACGTACCTCGGGCCACCCACTGTTCGTAGACGGGCCCCTACTGTTCGAAGACGGGCCCCTACTGTTCGAAGACGGGCCCCTACTGTACGTAGACGGTCCCCTACTGTTCGTAGACGGGCCCCTACTGTTCGTAGTCGGGACCCTACTGATCGTAGACGGGACCCTACTGTTCGTAGACGGGCCCCTACTGATCGTAGACGGGATCCTACGGTTCGTAGATGGGCCCCTACCGTTCGTAGACGGAGCCCTTCTGCTCGTAGACCTGGCCCTACTGTTCGTAGACGGACGCCTACGGAACGTAGACGGGATCCTACGGTTCGTAGATGGGCCACTACCGTTCGTAGACGGACCACTACCGTTCGTAGACGGGCCCCTACTGTTCGTAGATTGGCCCCTACTGTGTGGGAACCTCGATGTTCCCGTTACTATTTCCTTTAGCGCGCACGCACCACACCGTCCGCGCCTCCGAGCCTGTTTCTGCTAGGGTGACAAATAGCCTTATCTTGCGCTTGCACTCATGGAGGACGGAGATCATTCTGATATCTCCGGCACCCGAATCGCCTGCTATACCTGGACCTTTCCCGGGCCTGGCGGGCCGATAGAGTTCTAGACCTCTCCCGGTCCCGCTCCGCCGTTTCCTTGGCAAGCATAACTTGCTAAACATAAGCTTCCTTCTTTTGCAGTCTTTTAGAAAACACGGGAAGAGGAAGTTATTAAATAAAACAAATAATTGAATGCTACTAAAAAACTTTAATCATCACCATATCTACATACACAACATGACACTCAACGGAGCACTAGTCGGTTACTTGCAACTACAACTGGAATGACATTCAGTAATTATACAGAGAGCGTCTGACATTGCAACAAATATACGTATACAACAACATTGTATACAGATATACAACACTGCCATTATACATCACATATACTACGGTAGAACGCGGGAATGTCTCATCTCGAAATATCCAACATTACACCAGAGCCAAAAACTATTTCACATTGATAATTCTAAGATTAATAAAGATGGAAAATTGAGATTTAAAACATATTTCTCTTTATCTAAATCTTTCGTAATGAGCCAGTTTAACGAAAAAACAGGTTGTCAAATATTCGAGATACGACATTTCAACTTTCAGTATACATGTATATTATTTAAATAAAAAAACACATTTACGATTATGTTTTATTAAGAAACGGTAACTTGTATTTATATAATTGCCTTTAATGAAAACATCGACAACTACTGCAATATAAATTATTATATTTTAAGTACAATTAATTCTTAATGGGTTATAGTCGTTCACACATTTATAGCTTATACAAAACATTGGATTAAACAAACATTAACTGTGAAAATATAAAAGGAAAAAAATGATATTTATGTGTAATTTGTACCCCTATCCGAAGGAAATATATATATTTTGTAAATTTTCTTATTTAAGCTGAATATTATGAAATATTAATAATCAACATTTAATTCTATGTCTAATTTAATTGCAAGGTTATTAACAAGTCTTCAAAAGCCGCCGAACGTTGTATATTTATTTTATTTAAAGCGAAATCCTACAATCATTAATATGGGTACATAATTACTTATTTCAAATATACACTACACCGTTTCATCACTCAGGGAATCAAAAGATCCAGCAATGGGCAAGACATGTTTACAGGGTAAAAATTACAGTTGAACTGTTAATTTAATAATTAATTAGTTTAGATCGATTGGTAGCTTTTTAAATACAATCATATAATGCATTTACAGTAATATATTATATTTCGACCATGTTTAATGTTTAAGTTTGTTTTTAAAAGTGATAAAAGGTTACACCATAAACAAAACTAACTAAAATATAAACCAATTATCCTTCTTTTACCAACAATAGCTCGTTACATAGATTACACAAAATAAAAGATGACAAATTCACTAAGTATTATAAAGTTAAGATAACCATGAAATGGTCAAGCCAAAATTCAATAGGATATATATTTTCAGTACAACATCTTATTTTCATCAAACTTCAATAAAAATATTACTATTTGAGTTGTATTTTAAGTTTAAAAAGTACGCTAGCTAAGTGTGTCTGAGAGTCAGCTGATTTGCTTAAATGATTACAATAGCGATGAAACAGTGTATAGTGCTGATGTGACGCGGGCTCTACTCCTCACCCTGGCCGGCCGAGTCCAGTATGATCTCGAACGAGAACGGCTGGAACAGGTACCCTTCACCGGCGTAGAACTTACTCTGGAACTCCACCCTGCAGACATAACGAATAAGTTTAATTTATCTGATACTAGCCTTCACAGACCTCGTTGTATCCAAAAGTTATTGGCCTGACGCAGTCCAATAGAAACAAGTAAGAAACGAATTCATATCAGTTTTGCACTAGTAGTTCAAACTGGCAATGTATTTTTAAGATATAACGCAGTGAGTCAAAATCGGATAGTGACTTGAGTTACGTGTAAAATTCCACGTGTCCAACGTGACATACCAATGTAAACGTAGCGTGTGGAGGAAGGCGGACAGCCCTTCCATCAGCACGAGGATGGAGACGGAGATTGCCGCCCAGCCCGCGAACACCACGTACAGCATGATGCCGCCCTCGTAGCCTGGACTCTGCAGACCTGAAACGTATTGTTATTTTAATAAAAACGTTCGGAGCGTGCGCGAGCGTAGTTTCGATAGAGGTATTGAAATGTTGAGTCAAACAGTGAATAGAGGGTAGAGGGTAGTGTGTACGTACCTTTCCGGAGCAGCATGTTCCAGGCGACCTCGGCGAGCTGCGCGTGCGCGAGCGACAGCGCCCAGAGGCGCAGGTAGGACGCCGTGTGCGACACGCTGCCCAGCACGTACTCGATGGTGTGGATGCCCTGCGCGACACACGACTACTTATATCTCTCTTCATCGTCTCAGCCGAAAGGCCTCCACTGCCCGACATTAGCCTCCCATAACAACCGGTCCTGTGCTGTACATCCAGCCGTTTCCCGCGACCTTTACCAGGTCGTCGGACCACCTTGTAGGGTGTCTAGCCACGCTTCTTCTTCCAAATATCTCTTACACAACACAAACACAGTGTCACTTACTCTCTTTTGGAAATATTTTTTGTGATTCTAAGCATATTTATGAACATTCTAACAATTAAAATCATAAGATTCAGGGTTACTATTGGTTATTAATCGATCATTTTGAGTTATGTCCTTAGTAAGATTCCACAACATAAAAAAACAAATGAATTCAAAACAGTGGTCATTCTGGTAAATAAACAATAGTATTTTAAAAGCACTTATTTCCAAATGTGTTTATAGTTATTCAAACGACTATTATAAATACATGTCAAAAGACAAGTTTTGCCAATCACAAATAAATTATATTCTTCGTAAAAATTAAAATCCCCTTATTCAACAAAACGAATAGAATAAAAGTAAATACTAAAGTGGATATGTGTTCCGTACCTGGTGGATGAACACCTCAGTGATCTCCTCGTCCTCGTGTCCGTGAGCCGGCACGACAGCTCCGCCGGCCGAACCGTTCTCGGCCGCTCCCTCCACGGGCTGGTGACCCTGGCGCTAATGCACAAAATATTTTCTTTAGCAAGCTTCGCAAAAACAAAACATAGGTAAAATAGAGGTTACAAGCTACATGCATTCATTTATTAATAATAAATGAATATTTTTCTATTTGTGTTCACTACACATATAGAAAAATACTTTACATACTTTATGATTTAATTTTTTTTTTTATTTTGGTACACAGTGTAAAAAGACTAATATCCAAGACTTGGAGGTTGCAATCAGACCATGATACTGAATAGGTTTAGCGGAAAACAATCGCAAAAAATATGTTCACCTATTTAAGTCTTTTTATGTTTTTTTTCTAAAAACATACATAAAAAACAACATGACAGGACCCTAACTACCCAATTATCTCATTTAGAAACCAAAAAAAAAACAAATGAAATCAATAAGACAGCAATGTATAATAAAATACAAACAGCTGCGACAGGCCGGGGTCATCGGACGCCGCGCCACGTGGTTAAACGATAAGTACGAGTGCGCGGGCACTGCGCACCTGCTTACCCATCTGGGCATTTTTGTTATTTTTTTTATATTCGTATAATGAAATGCCATGCCATGCCTATTAATACTTGAAACACTAAAACCACTCCGCTTAGTTATTCCAACAAGTGTACCTATCTTACTCGCCCTTTTTACTCCCACCTTGGCGTGTGCCTTGGTACCAGCTGGCAGCCGGCAGTCACATGAAGTTTTGTTCTGCGCCAGGAATCTAATCCGTAGTCTCGTGCGTTTTAAAATCTTAAACCTGGGCGTAAAACCTTAACTTTTAGGCTCAGAGCCTACCTGACACCTACGGTTTTCTGGTTAGGAATTCCGATTCAAAAACCTGATTGCTCTTCTTACCTATGTAAGATTTCGTACCTATGTACGAAATCTTCATAAGTCGCACACGTTCTTTTTTTCCAATGAAAAAACTTACCATTCACTTTATATTAGTCGTATAAAATTTATATAACAGAAACCGGAGGATTTTATTGATTATTTGTCTTATATATTGTTACGTTGACTCCAAAGCGATATCAAAGAAGATGTTGCTACCATGTCAAAGAAACTGCTGATCGCCGATGTCTCTTTGCCGGTGTATGAAAGGGTTTTATTTCTCTAATGTTTTGATTTATTTTTTAGTTCGGTATCCAATATTTGTACCTGGCATTCGCGCGATGCATAGAATTTGAATTATCTTTCGCAAACGGGTTAATTGAGTACTTTGTACGTCGTCTGCGTCTATTTGTACCCAATTTGAGTGTTAAGTTACTTTTAGAATAGGTACTTTAATTATAACAGTGATCTGTATTCTCAGACCTGAATGCAAGAAGTGCCGAGGACCCTACACACCTGGATCGCGTACATCAGTCTATAATCAGGCAAGCTCGGCTGTGCCATGAACGAAAAGCGACTCAGTTGAATACCAACTATTAACCCACTACTAACAACTAACCATTTTCATTGGTCGTTAAATTAGTCGTTATACAGCAGACGGGGAATCCCCGAACACTTGCTATCGACTAATGAATCGGCTAATTGGGTATTCCCCGTACGCGAACAACCAATGACAACCATAGTTATAAATAGGCATTCACGTAACTACGCGAAGCACGCAATACATTGCTGGCTACCGAATGGAATAAAAATCTTAATACATTGTTTTCTCCGGCTATAATTTTTTCTGTTCTACCGATTTTTTTATGAGTTTTGGGGAACTGAATCGCCACCTTTCGTTTCCGGTATACTTCTTTTACACCCTGTATATGAAGCTACTGAAGTGACTACACTGCCTGATGGAAAGCATGAGCGATAACAATAGCAGTCACCATACTCGTTGCTCGTGCCGACAATGCAACAATGTAGCATCATGGTGACCCACAATATGGTGCTATGCTGACCTATTGAGAGGCTTCTACATCATTGGGCCTCCAGTCTCACACTCACCAACGAAAACACGATAGCACGCATTCAGTCATTTCAGTTTCGTCTACTGGCAAAAGATCAATTTGTAACAAATAGGTTACGTTTTTGCGATAATGTTGATTGAAAAAAATTAGTCGCTACTAAAATGAAGCTCCAATACTTACAGCAAGCTATCAAAATGGTAGCATGAAAAGATTAAACATAACATTATACAAATAATTATAGTTAGGGAGAAATATGCGAAACTTCTATTGTGTTATTGTATTGCTGGCACTTTGGAGTCTTTCTTGTTTGTAAAAGGTGTTTTATAGATACTCGCTAATAGTTCCCTTATAATCGTACAGGTGAATGAACGAATGAATGATTTATTTTTAAATTGATATTTTTAATCAAACATACATTCGTTCTATTAATCATTCTTTTAAAAAATACAGATGATGTTGTGATAAATAAATGTACGTACGGCTCTCTGTTTCTGCTCCTTCATGATGAAGTAAGGTTTACCGAACAGCATGACTGGCACACACAGCAGCGCGATAATCACGAACATCTGTTGAAGACAAACATATTGTTTTCTAGATAGAAAGATAGAAAACTCTTTATTTGCACACTATAATATTACAGTTAGAAGAGAGTACATAAAATGTTAGACAGAGTGTACAAAGGGCGGCCTGATTCGAATTACCTGTAATCTATATTGTTGAATATAGATTATCTATAATAATTATTTTAATTAATATAACCTACATTACAAATTCTAACATAAATTTCAATTATTTTTTTTTTAATTTTTATACAAATATTCATAATCAACCAAAGATAATCAAATATAATAATTATTATTTAAACAGCCGATACGGCATACGTTGTTTAGACATACAAATTCCAAAATAGTGGTAAAGAATGGTGAAAGTTAAGAATAATTTGTATATTAATGCCAAATACTTAAATAAAAAAAGAAATGTCCAAACAATATACATAAATACTTTGGTGTGGGACCCTCTTATCAACCTACTTCTGCCTACCAAATATACACAAAAAACAATTATATTGGGGTCAATTTGTTTCAGGGATCTCCCCTGAAACAAATTGACCCCAACAAACACTGTGTCAAAGAATTTTATAGATTAAAAAATAAGTTTCTAATACCTTCTGTATGGTCATTTGTCCAGGGTACATGACTTCATCGCAGACCTCTCGCGTGTTCTCGTCTTGCTTGAACAGCATCATGTTGATGAACGTGATCAGGATTGAGGGGGCGCAGTACCCACTGCTCCTAACAACCTCTGTCAAATACAAACATACATTTTTAAACAACCAAAATTTGTCAATAATTAAAAATTTTAACAGATAAAACTGACTTCGGGAACTGGAGCAAATTGAAATAGGACCGACCATACGGGAAGCACCAGCTTTCAAATAGAAAAGGGTGATCAAAATCGGTTCACTCAGTCGAAAGTTGTGAGGTAACAGACATAAAAATACAGTCGAATTGAGAACCACCTCTTTTTTTTATTTGGTTAAAAAAAACAAAGAGTTTCTGCAGAAGTTGCCATGAAATCAAAAATATGATACATGGGTTGTATATTAATATAACATTAAAAAACAAGCGACTTGACTATGAGTTCCAGGGTCGTCTCTGAGTTGGAATATGGCTCGAAAGACCATAAAGAACGTAAGGATCGAAATTGAAAGTCTCGATAAGGATCCGTAATCCATCAACTGGGTATTTGTAAAGAAATATAATTCTAAGGCTATACATTTTATAAACAATTTACATTAAGACGCAGAACAAATTATCATGTTCATTACACAACAATCGTCCTGGGTGGAAATCGTTCTCGTGACCCCAGAATTATGAAGAGGTAAGTTTCTTGCAGGTCCTAAGTAAGACAGGTATACCTGGGAGAGAAGTATTGAAGTTCAAAGCGGGGCTGGGTCCGTAGCTGGTCCACTTGATGAACATGAGCAGCACCATGTAGAAGAACAGCAGGGTGAGGAACAGGATTTGAGGGATGAACTCCACGTAGATACTGATGCGGCGCTTGAAGTAACTGTGAAAGGTTTTTATTATTTAAACTTGGTATTTACGTAAGTTTCTCTCTCTCTTGTTGTTACAAAGACATTGGACAAATTTTTAAAGGCTTTGCTCAGACCAGTTCTGAATATCTATACTTTGACATATTCAAAGAAAGCTGACAGCTGATGTGTTAATGTTACTCGCTATATTGATACTGGTACATATTAGTCGTCATATTAAAATTTAAAAAAATGGCACTAGTGACAAATAATTACCCAGGAATCGAACCTGAAACCTCAAGCACAGCAGTCGCATACGCTACCACTGCGCCACCGAGGTAATAGCTTTATTTAAGGACTAAGGTTATAAGATTTTTCTACACGACATAGCAGTGATTAGTAGTTATTTAGAGATAGATAAGGTAAAATATGTATTGTACTCACATATGGTTCCATAGCGACAGACAGACACCGAACAACATGTGGAACACACCAATGATGATGGAGATCTTCATCTTGAAGGCGTTCATGAAGATGATCTTGTTGGCCTCGGCAAGCTGGACACCATCGAGGTTAAATTATTATTTATCAGGTGCAATAGACAACAAAACATATTTGTAATTTACAATAGAAAAAGTGTTGCTAACAATAGGTCTTCAAGAAGAAATAATTTTTGTAGACTCAACATTGTCCAGAAATTACGTCAAAGCTCTCAGTATTTTCCACTATTATATCAAATCATCATATTTGCAATAAATTTCTCAATAAGTTCCGATTAACCAACCAAGTTTCAAGCTTTTAAACTAGACATAATTTCCTGGAATGTGATTGGTTAGGGGGCGGGTCTTGATAGAAATGTAACTATTTTCTTAACGCGAATAATACAAAACTTTGTGTTTTTCAACACACAGACGAAAAACTAAATCTTACCTGCCACACAGGGTCGATACCGAAGGGATATGGCGATTGCAGGTAGTCCCAGGAGTCAGGATTGAGCTGCAGCAGCTTGTTAGAGACGAGGGTCGTCTCGTTGTAGTTGTTGCGCCACGATGAACCGAAGATATTCAGCGACTTGGAGAATATGTCGTTGTAGATCAGACCCGTGTACATGGAGAACAGACCCATGAGAAGAATGATGTATCGACCGCCGAAGAAGATGTTCCAGATCTAGAAAGCATGTTGATAATCAGTTTTAGTACATTCACTTATGAATACTGTGTGTGGCAATAGAGGACTAACGAGCCCCCTATTTAATTGAAAACGTGTTTTAGATAAATCTATGTTTCTACAAAATTAAGGACCGTAGAACTAGTAAAAAAATGGTTGCCTGGAAGAGATTGCTTTCGGCAATAAGGCCGACAAATGTACATTATACATTTGTCATTTTCTGTAGTTTTTTTATATCTGTTTTACGGTGTACAAATAAAGAGTTTTCTATCTATATATTTTTGTAAAAAAATACATTTATAAAATGTCATTGTTTACATGATTAGATCTAATTATTATCGTTACCTCTCCTATAGGTATGAATTAAGAATCATTAATTTTTTTTAATACTATTCATAAGAATAGTCAGTCATTAGTATTTCTAAATTGATTCTTTTCTAGTCCAAATTATTACACTATATCTAAAATAATGTACAGTTATTTAATCCGTAATTCCGTATTACACTAGTAGTAAGTAATAATGCTACAACCGATTTATCATCATCAACCGCCTTTAAAACATAACAGTCCACTGTTGGACCTAGGCCTCTCCTAAGAAAGGAGGCTTTGGTCTATATACCACTCTGGGCGTACGGATTCGTTTAAGGTTTGTGTTAAGTTTTCTTATTCAGTGTTATAATGTCAGCTTGCTGGAATGGGCGCTACAATAGTATAGTTTACACCAGTAGTCAAATCAATTACTTTTCATCATCTGATAAATGTACTAAATACATACTTGTGACGTCACTGTTTTACACTACTCAAATGAGAAATATATTTCAATGCTTATTTGATTAAACTTTGAAAGATGTTTTGTAATATTAGTTTTAAGGTAGATAGAGATAACTTCCCTATTATTTAGCTAGTTTTAAATAATGTACCTCAGAGTCAATTTTCTTAGCTTGCAGAGGTTTCTCCTTGTAGCACATCCAGAAGCCGAAGATGGCCATCAGGGCGCCGTGGCCAAGGTCGCCGAACATCACCGCGAACAGGAACGGGAACGTGATGATCGTGTACGGAGCTGGTGATTACATAATAATAAATAATAACTTTTACACACGTCCATCTGATCTTAAGCCAGAGCCTGTAAATAGCATAAACAATACTTGTCTATTTCCATATTTACAGACATATTGTATTAAATTGTTACATACAAATTAAATTCTTAGTATTATAATTTGTTATGTTTTGTATAAATGTATTTTTCTCATTTTATTATTCATAGTAATATTATAATTCGAAAGTACTTTTAGTAAATACATACTTATTTTACATAGAAAACATCCCAAACTCAGAAACGAACATTTTGCAAATCATACTAACGTTTGGTCCGACCCGAGATTCGAACCCGAGACCTCGTGAACAGTCGCGTACACTACCTCTGCATCAACGAGGCAGTTATTATTACATACTATAGACAAAAATAACCCGACACATAACTTTATCTAGTTTCAAATTAATCAGAGCTTATATCGTATCCTAGATTGACTGATGGAATACTTATATACCACTGTTTTGTAAATACATATTTCATATAGAAAACACCCAAATTCCAAAACAAATACTTGCAGATTATACAAGATTATACAAACGTTTAATATGGACCCGGCAATTGATCCTCATTCGTGTACGCTACCACTGTACGAACACAATGATCAAACGATCACAAATTATTTGGTCTAAGTGAGATTCGCACATGCGACCCTCCATTCAGCAGCCAGGGTCACTAACTACTACACGACCAGGTAAGTCAGTCAGTGGTAAGCGATGGATGATGAGTGACATACCAGGGTTTACTTCTCTGTAGGTGGCAACTCCGTAGGCGTAGATAAGGTTCTGAAAGGCTGACGTGAACTTATTGGTGCGATTGTACGACGGGGGGTCCTCTATCGTCTCCATGCGATTCAAGATGGGAGGGACTGAACTGCCGCTGCGTTCCTGATAAACAAAGAAAAGAAATTAATTAAATATCGAATCTATGGAATATAAATATATACAGTATCAATTAACTTAGCATCTATACAAATAAATAAAATTAGAGTGTCTGTAATATTAAAATAACCGCTTTTAACTAAATGCATATGTATGTATACGCGGTACACATATCAAATAATATTGTTTTCAAATTTTTGTCTGTCTTTATGTTTATTCCAGCTAATCTCTGCAGCTGCTGGACCAATTGTGACGGGACTTTCACAGGCAGATGCACAGTTTTGATGGCACTAGCTAATGATATAAGGTGTAACTCAGTCACTAAGTATCCATACTAATATTATAAATACGAAAGTGACTCTGTCTGTTTGTCTGCTACGCTTTTACGGCGGAACCGCTGCACCAATTTTAAATGAAATTTCACATGGAGATACGTTGATTCTTGAAGAAGAACTAAGCTTCTCTTTATAGCGATAGCCGACATACACGCGGGAGGAGCAGCGAGCAAAAGCTAGTTACTCCATAACCGTTTTTATAAAAATATTTAGTATTTATTGTGATAAAACTATTACTTTTACGAATAACTAAAAATCCAAAAAAAAATGAGTCGTGTACCGTTCCTCTCCTCAACGCCAGCTGGATGGTCTCCATGTCCAGAGAAGGCACCCAGCACTCAGCAATGAGACACTTCTGCGTCACGTCCAGATTGAACAAGTTCAACGTGTGGTAAATGGCCTTGATCTTGCGCACCTTTACGAACCAGTTCTTGATGTTCTTCGCAGCAGCAACCAACACGCGGTGACGATGGTCTTGAGTCTGGCCTAACACCTGGGGACAGAAGAATAATGATACTTTTTAAAGACAATCGAAAATCACTTAAAGCTTAGCTTAGGTATAAAATCTGGATGGGTTTCGAACCAGTAAAAGTATACATTTTTACTCAAATCCCTGTACGTATAGGCTGATTTATCTGTATTTGAGAAAGCTTTTAATGTCTAATTTCTAAAACGTATATTTCTGTTACCTACAGTTTTTTCGGCAAAAGAAACGATTAAAATGTAGGGTATCTTACACCAAAATAAAACACTGTTCCCAAGCATAGAGAAATGTCTTCTTGTAGCTCCGCTTCACTACACGCCCTATATTTACTCTTTTTTGTGTGGAAGTCTCCTCGGATATCACCAACAGGTGGTCATATCGAACTCGAACCGACTTAAAACCGCACTCCGTCTCGTGTACTAGAAGCCGGGGAACCAGGTGCAACCTCAAAAGAAAATCCCTGGAACCCCGACGTACCTCGCGCCACGCACTGTTTGTAGGTGGCCCCCTCCTGTGTACCCCTACATTTACCCTGGCAACACTACGTCGGTACTTAGCTAAGCTAAGCGCTAATACTTTTCCTTCGTGTCAACATGGCGTCGCATGAACGAGAGTTAGTTTTTTTAATTAGTTTAAACAATGTGATACGGGTAGCTAATATACTAATATTATCATAAGTCTCATTATTTTACAACAATCAGAAAAAAGCTACCAATCTTATTACTCATTGTTGCCTCAAGTCATGTGTAAAATACATAGAAACGAGTGCTATATAGGCACACCTATTAGATATGATGACGCTTAATGAATTTGCGTGACTCGATTAATCTTGTAATTAGTGTTGACATTGTGAATTATCTAATAACACGATAAGTATCATCAACGGCTATACCTGAGTTATTACTATTGACACACATTTAGGGTTGCCACTATTGGGCAGTGTGTCAATGTCACAAGATGAATCTAATGATACCACCAAGATGAAACTTCAAGCCTCAAGCCTTCAAAGTTAATCTGCCAAAGTAATATAAGAACATATTTGGTAACATATAACCCTCCTTTTGATGCAGCCGAGTAAAATAATTATTATAATATTTTTCCGGTAGTCAATATAATGTATCTACTAGACATTAGTTCTTATCAGTCATGAACATTTTTTGAGATAAATTATAAAGCTATATTCAAACATATAAATTATTGCACCAAACGCGTTTTATATTATAATTATTTTTGTAAATTTCATATTTAAATTCGTATTAGTAAGAAAAACAAGTAACGAATATTTAAGTAAAAACCTGATTGCATCAATATCTGCCATCTTTAAAAAAATTGTTGAAGAACTGAAAAGAAAAGTTCTTTTTTTAATTTTATTTTTTTGATGTACCCAGTGTCATTCTCGCGACTAAGACGAATCTATTGCCACCACTCACATAAAAATACGACAAGCCGTTTAGACTCTAGGGCGTGCCGAAGAAATATACATAAATACATACATACACTCGAAAAACATTACCTTCTTTCTTTCGCAGTCAGCTAAAAAGACTAAGACGAATGCAAAGTGTCAATCCTCCGCGGATACCGTAAGGAATGCACTAAAATGCCCTGAATACGGGCGCAAATTCACAGGACAACGGGGCTAAGGGAAAGGACAGTTTAAAATAAACCCTATGTAGTCTATCCAATGTGGCCAAAACCTCATTTCTATATAGAGGCCTACGTCTAGCAGTGGACCAGACAGTGCTGTTGATGAAAAACTGCTACTAAATTACTTTGATACTGCCTCGGTGGCGCAGTAGTAGAGGTGAGGTCTCGGATTCGAATCCTGGGTCAGACCAAATGTTTGTATGATTTGCAAATATTTGTTTCGGAGTTTGGATGTTTTCTATGTATAATATGTATGTATTTACAAAAAAAAAGTATTTATGTATTCATATCAGTTGTCTAGTAGCCATAATACAACCTCTGCTTAGTTTGGGACTAGATGGCGTAGTGTGTTAGATGTCCGAAATATTTATTTATTATTTATTTATTTGACAGATGTGACAACCCTCACCTAAAAAGATTACAACAGTGTGATAATTAAGAGTTCAAACGCGAATTACCGTAATGTGTTGTTTAGCCATCAAGCGATTACTTGCGGCAATAAACGTAACTGACCAATAAGCTATGTCATACGTGCCTTGATATGCGATGGTGTTTGTATGGCTTTAAATCTTACCATAAACTATTTGCTCAATATTGAGATTTAATTCTTTGAATTTATAACATAGGCGGAATTCTTTTCTTATTTTTTAATGTCACTAGAGAGACTAGCAAAAAAATTAAACAAGAAAAACTTTAAAAAGCTATAACCCACTAAGCCACTAAGGCCATTATTACAAATCTATTGACCCTCATCTATTAAAATCGGTTCAGTAGTTTAGACGCTACACGGTAGAACATGCAAACATACATACACTTTACCGTCGTCGGATTTTTTTTTAAATATTTTATTATTATTAACACACAACGCCATCTAGTCGCAGACTAACCAGGGCTTGCTTTTTTTATTAATACATTAATATCATACATAGAAAGCTCCGAGACAAGTATTTGCAAATCATACAAACGTTTGGCCCAATCAGGGAATCGGACCCGAGACCTCAAGTACGCAGTCACAGACGCAACTACTGAGCCACTGAAGTAGTCAATAGCTTGTCAGGTAACCAAGCTAGGCTTTTAGTATGTCAAAGATATAAAGTGTGCAATATACAAGTAATTATGCTTAGGTAACAATGACTGGCTCACTTGCCTCGAAGGTTGAGCGTTGTTATGCCTCGCAATTATTCATATGCAAATAACCGCGAATAGGGGACAATGATTATGGGAATATCTTGATTATAGAGGCTTAGGTTTATGTACGAGGCCGGAATAATAAGGGTATTTATTTTTAAATAAATCTATATGAATAAATATGAATCGCCTAATTTTATGTACGCACAGAATTTCCGATAGATTATTATTTTTTTTATGTGTTCGTTATTGGTAGGAGAATGTGTGTGGAAAAAACCGGAAAAGTATTTTTTTTTGTTTGTGACTGTACACTGACTGGAATACTGAGTCGAGTTCAATTAATACAACAATTCTTTCAGAAATTTGGAAATTATCGAAAGAAAAATGTTACACATTGAAAATACAAGTATANTCAATGTGTACAATAAAGAATAAATACAATACAATACAATACAAAAATGTAGAGATATCTGAAAAGGAATCATTAATCACAGGCCTGATGTCTTACCGTATTAAGATCTTCAATTCTGGTCATAACTCCCATGGCCATTTCTCTCCTGTCAGCGGGAGCTTCAGGGCAAGGGTACAGGGTGGCGCGGAATCCTTCGCAGATCTTCTTCACACGCGTCTTCAGCTGGTCACCTTGGAAGAAGATGATGAAGACAGACTTGTACACCTGGTCCGACTGCAAGAGAATAGTTTTGTCTTCATATACAGCTTAGAATTATAACGATACAAGATCCCAAAAAGTACCACTCGAAGTGCTATGATATTCAGAATATTTTTGAACCGTGTGGGCCTGCCAAAGTGTAGTGGTCGCAATACTCATTGCGAATGCAGACAGTGACTTCTGCATCACTGAGCCTCCGGTCTTAGACTCACCAACGAAACACGACAGAACGAATGCTGTCAGTTTAGGTTTATCTCCTGTGAGAGGGTAGTTAGTACCGCCCTGATCGAGCTGCCCAACCGTGCTGAAATGAGCATGGTTCTACTACCTAAAAATCGACTAGACTTAAGACTAGTTATTTTATGGCTTAGAGGCAAACGAGCAGATGGGGTCACCTGATAAGAAATAACAACTGCCGCCCGTTACAAAACAAATATCGTCAATTTATAAAGTGTAACCACGTAGTCATTTCTAAGACTACGTGTGGTGTCACTTCGAGCTTCCCAAACAAACGATTATAACCTGTCTTTTAGGTTATAAAACCGAACTTACCTGTGTTTGAGAGAGATTTAAAGACACGTGAAATATAGGGAATATGCACAGTTAGATAATATAAAAGAAGAGATTATGAAAAATAGGTTTTATTCCTGGAACAATCATTTTTTATACATGGACCTGCCTAATTGACTACTCTGTCCAATGGAAAGCACGATAAGTGGGAAATTAAGATGAGTTTCTTTCGAGAAACAAAGACCTTCAAAGGTTTTCTAAAGCAAGGATGACTACGTCATACTACCAGTTTGGGTGAAAGAACGAACGACCGAAAAATATTTCCAATGATATCAAAACAAAATACATTCTTATAAGTATTGCAAACATCACTGCATCACGAGTCAACTCACTGAGTCGCAATTTTCTCAAGAATTGAGCATAACTATTGTATATAAGATAGTAAATTTTTCCTTATCTTTGACTATTCTCAATTTTACATAAATGACATCATTTCTCTTATATTTTGTTCACGAGCTTGTAAATTATGAAGCACGTAAATGTAGTAAAAATTATCACAAATTTTATAGTAACTGTAAAAGTGAAATATTAGTCACTTTTAGAGCCCCCAAAAACTACATTTTTTTAAATCGGCCGAGACATTGGTTGGATTTTAATCAGCATGAAGATGCGGTATTGAAAGTTATCACACGGAACGGTAGACACAGAACTGGGATGCGATTCACGTTCGCATCCCAGTTCTGTATTAATGTGGGACAGCTAGCTTTTTTTAAGGAACAGTGGGCAAATGAGCAGACGTATCGCCTGGTGGTAAGCGATTACCGCCCGCGTGCGTTGCCGGCCTTTGGGGAATGGAGCGAGGGGTTGGGGGATGGACCTCCTCACTCGGTGAAACACAACACAAGCGCTGTTTCACACCGGTTTTCTGTTGAGTCGTGGTATCACTCCGGTCGAGCCGGCCCATTCGTGCCGAAGCGTGACTCTCCCACGGTGACACTGTACTGTACCTAATTACATACATAATAATGGTTATGATTCTCTGTGAGGAAGTTCACATCACTACGGTCAACATGTCTACATGTGATATCCCATCCCTCATAGAAGAATCTCAAGAAATTTCGTATGATTCTAAAGAAAGCAGTTAATAAATCCAACAGAGTATAAATTTATTGGTTCTAAGTCCAGCAGTGGACTTTAAGCGGACCATGATTATGTACTTACGGAAGATGGATCTTCTAAAGGTGTGTCGATCTCCGCCTGACGAAGGAAAACATTGCCTCTGCAAGCGCGCCATAACATACGTTCGAAAGCGGGTATCCTCTCGCGAAGAATCACTCCAGCCACGAAACTAAACACAAACGCACATTAGCAATAGTCCGCGTGAACAGCAGCCAAGCACTTTACACATTATTCGCACAAAGCACTAATACGCTGCTATATTCTATGTATTAAATAATGAACTTTCCTTTTAAGATATACAGTTCATTTTTAGTTAGCTAACGATAAAGTAAAGACATATTTACAAATATGTTCGTATACTGTCTAAAGAATATGAGAAATATCACGATCTGTGCAAAATTCACAAAAAAAAGTATATTACACATTAATTATTATAGTCTCAAAAAATCACACAGATTAGATATGGTTTACATTACAAATGCTAATAGATACTATTTGAACAGATTTGTAAATGGGTCTTCATAGATTTATCTCGAATAATTGACGTGAGAAGTTCTTATAACGGACACAACAGTGATAAATGAATCGACAAATTTACGGGGAACGTACGATAATATTTCTGATAATAATCTATTGACACGATAGTTAGGAATGCATCAGTCTCAAGTGGCGTGATCTCCGCACAGATTAAACTTTAGCGAAATGTTTAATTCTTTCGATTTTGATACTTAGGGTGTTGTTACTTGATATGCTGCTAAAAAAACAAAGGAACGCTCAACATTTATTTAAAAAAGGAATGACTATAGGAATTTTAACTCTTTTTAAAATTGGTTTGCGTGCGTGTCTAACGCATAATGTCTAGACAAATAATACTGGCAAACACTGTTGTTTCCAGTTAAACTTTTTATTTTTGCATTAAAAAAACTTATTATATTATAAATGCAGTAACAGCATATATATAAATGCTTATATATAAATTCTAATTTATTCACCTTCAAACTAAATGACCTTTTACTGATATGGGAGGCCCTTGAATTGTATTCGGTTGCATTGTTGTTTTCTTTTATTGTTAGTTATAAGCGGCTTTTACGAACATACCTTGGTATATTATATTAATGTATTATATTATTTAAAATATAAAAAAAAAAATAGACGTAAACTGTTATTAAATTTATGTATTTATAACACATCGAAGTGGAAGAATTCTACCTATATCTTGTAATTACTAAAAACTAAACAAGACAACAAAACAAACTTTAAAACAAGGAACAATTGAAATTCGCAAAAAACAACAATGGCTTTTTAAAAAAAAATATCAGACGTCACAACGCTATTGTCATATTAAATGCTTAACAAACATAAATACACTATATGCAGAGGTAACTTCGGATAGAGCATAAAAATAGTATAAAAATAAGTAGATAGCATAGAAACTTTTTGCTTCAACTAACTGTAATAAAGATGTTTTCGATTAGAGCTCAGTTAAACACCAGTTGTTTAGAATGATACATAAGGATATTTTTTACATATTAAGACGTTTTAAGGATATACGATTAAGGATATTATTTCTTTCAAAACTTCTCTCGCCATTTTTAACGGATAAATTTTGATGGGTATGATAAATGCAAAATTACACCCAAAGGTATAAAATACCAACAATGTGGTTGAAATTTAATGAATTGTAAAATATCAATAATTCTACTTGTATAATACAAAATTGACAGTTTGTAAATAATACATTTTATTAAACCATAAGACAGAACAGAATAAACGTTCGATGGACACGAATAGTAATAATTTTAAGGAAACAAAACGTTTACGACTTTTGACTAAATTGTAAAAAAAATGTACCACATTTATGGCCACATTATTTACCATAAATTTGAAACATTCTCATTTTTTTCAGAATTCTTAGTCAATGAGCAATGTCAGTACAATGTTCTAAATTCAATTATTCACAAACTGCGTCGGGCAGACATTGATGTAGATACAGAAATCGTTTTATTGTTTTAATTAAGCTATGGAGATGCAATTCAAACGGTTAAAATGTTTTAAAAGAGTACTAAAATAGTTCGTTTACATCAACATGAATAATATGTATATATTTGAACAAAACAAGCAAGGTAGGCATCTAAATAAATCGTCGTGTACGTCCCAGATCACACAATGCAAACTCGCTTAGTTTGCGTTTTGACAGAGCATTTTAATGCAATCCTAATTTCCAAATAGTGATATTATTTTATCATCTTCAAACTGCTGAGTAGACTTTAATAATCAAAACCGATTAACTATTTTAGATAACACCGACTGATGTCCTCTCTGATATAATTCATTGACAGATTTCGTGCTCATTTTTCCATCATTTTTTTTTAAATTCTTTACTTAATAGATTTTTATAAGAATTTCCGAAGAAGACATTGGAATGTTTTAGATATAATATGATAATTTTATAACTATATTACAAAAGTCATGTGAATTGCTAAATCCCCTCAAAAGGAATCCTCCATTTGATTCATATCTTCACAAGCACCTTGACTGTATAATACATATGGCTGCGTATTAACGTATTAAAAATAACATACCTATTTATTTTGCCATCAAACGTATTGAAATCCACGATTGGCGTAAAAGCAATCTAAATTAAGATAAGATTAATACATAATTATAATCAAAATCGTTTTTTTTTTTCGTTCTTTTTACCTATTAACATGGTACATAGTATTGCAATCTTATCTTAATTACTGATCTGATAATATCTGATACTTTGCGATATTGGTACTTGCTGGTTCAATTTTTTACGTGTCTAAAACTCTTAAGAAGTGGTCCGTAGAGTATTACACGTACATTTATACTCAATATATATTTAAAAATGATTTTGTGTTGCCCTTGGTCACGGTACTATACGCGAACTGCTACACCAATTTCAACAATTATTTTAGTTTTAGATAGCCCATTTATCGAGGAAGGATAACAATAGGAACTAAGCATCAAAAGCACGAAAAAAGGTTAGGCTGTATTATTATATTTAAAAGAGGAAGGTGACTGATTGACATAGATACCCAGAGATCAACGCACAGCCGAAACCGCTGAATCTAGAATAGATCGATAATTTTTTCGATACAACTCATGCATGAATACAGTATCGATACTTTCTTTTCAATGCCGTGTCCCATTAGCGAGCTTTTTTAAGTCCTTAGCTCGTTCCTTGATAAGGAAAGTACTTGATACTTTGATGTATCGATAGATTCTTTTCAGTTCTGCTCTGATTAGGACTTTTGCAGATTTTTCCAATAGATGATAAATATTTTAGAAAACAAGCGAGATCAGTAAAAACTGTACATGACATAGAAAGTATTAAACTATTTCTGAATTCGAAACGATATTTAATAAGTATTAAACTGGCAACTTACATTGCCCTAATCAGAGAACCTAAAAAAACCTTGCTGAGGTTGGCTTAAACGTAACTAATGCATGAATGGTGGTGTGGTGGAGAAGCAGGGCACAGGAAGAACTACTGAACACCTGTTTAATGAAGATGTGGGATCCTCCGATTGAGCCATCTCTTTTATATCAAATCTTGGCTCTCCCACGGTTACGAGATAATAACATCACAGTAAGAGAAACTGCTTGTGGTGACGGATTAAGAATGCGGAGTGTCACCATATCTTTTCATCCCATAGGTGTCGTAACAAACAACTAAGAGAACAACCGGCGCAGTATCACTGCGAAGAGAAGGAAAACAAGAAACAAATACCTAAACCACCCACCACGTCTGGCCAGCGTGGTATTGTAGATCGAAACCTCTTTGCTGTAAAAGGCTGTTGTGAATGAGAAACTATGACAAAACTTGACAAGGACACGTAATACATATACCCATAATTCCATTGTCTATACAAACCTATCATTAACACCGTTTTCGCATTGTCACACATATTGAGTTTTTCCACATATGGCGTGTGAAAATCTACACAATATGGTGATGATACTTGTGATGATTTTGATAACTGTCGAGCACGCACAGCTTTAATGACTGGTCTGACTCTATTGATGTCATACAATTACACGAATTATAAACAATACTTTATACTCAGCTAGTAACGTATAATCTTGTTCAAATAATACTACTAACTCTGGTAATATTAACTCGAGTCTATAACATGTCTAGAACACCGCTTGTGATAAGAAAATATCACATTATATAAAACTTTTAGGTAGTAAAAATGGTGAATCATTTTTATTAAAATCCACTCAAGTTACAAGGAAATAAAGTAAGACTTGGGAAGTACCTCCTCGACAGTAGAAAGTAATATATGCGAACAAAACATATATGTGTGTGTCTCAGTGGCCATGTTCACAGTTTTATAGGCAAATAAAATTGTACAATCGCAAAAGATTTCCCTCAAGATATGTTTGCATAAAAAACTACGTTTTATAACTGAATGTAGAAAAAAAACTTAATAGAAAGGAGAACTGAACCCACCTAGAAGGATAAGAAAAAAAATTTCATGTAGAAAAATTCTTAATCTCGACTATAATAACATAGAATTAATTAATGGAAATAATGGATAAGATATTATATAAATACCAGTCCATAAATTAAGTGAGTGATGTGCACAGAAATGCAACTTTATTCAACTGGATTTCCTAGTTCAATTGGCTCAGCAAAGAGTTTATCACATTCCTGAATTAGTCTTTGAAGGCAGGCAGTATAACTGTGCAAGTGACTATAAAAAATAAAAAAGCAGATTCGCGGCGGGGATTTTAGCATCCATGACTAATTAATATAATACGTCGTATAAACAAAAAGTGCAGATTAAAAAAAATCTGCTAGTCCTATTGTTTTATTTATAGTATGTCGAAACCTCTTTAGAAAAAAAATAGTTGTTGATGCTTGCAACTATTTGTTTTGTTTAATCTTTCACTCAAGTCCTAACGATGGCAAAAGGTACACTCATGAAGTCTCCTAAACACCTGACCAGTCTTCCATTTTTCAAAATCTCACATAACAACACGAATAAATTATTTCTATAAAAACATGTTTGTGTGCCCTTTTAAATATATCGTCGTCATCAAAATGGCCGACATGAAGTTAACAACAAGTCACGTGAATTGGGGATTTACATTTCGTTGGTTGTACAAGGAAAATATATTAATATAGTACTTGTCAAATTCCTGCGTATCAAGCCAACGTCATGTATAAGTAAGCTGTGCCGAACTATGACCAATTTCATTCAGCAGAAAACAAAGGATTCCTCTCGACATTGAGTAATTCATTGTCATACTGTAATCGACCATTGTTTTGTTAATCACCTAGTCGGGTTACTTGAGCCGTTTCCTTTCATTGGATATTGAACTGAACACAAAGATTATTCTTGTGATTTAGTGGTTTACTTAAGACCATTAATTCACTGAATGTGTCGATAACAGCTGTTTTTGAAACTCTATTTATAGAGCAGATTGACACAGTGAATCGTTTCAGGTGGTTTGATTGTTGTACACAGCTCCACCGCAAACCCTGCTTAAGGGGCGACCCAAAAGTGGTTTACTGAGAAACATCCGATTCCCCATACTGCCTTTAGATATAGACAATGCTATTATTCAATCTCTCACTATCACTTTAAAAAAGCCAACAACTAAAATAAAGCAGACGGATGCCAAAATATGTTGCAGCATCGGTACAGACGCGATGTCAGGAAATATAGTAATTAAATATCGTCAATAGCGAATCTGCAATACTGATTAAAGTGGATTCTTATTAGCTTCCTATAAGTACATCTATATAAATAGCAATGAATCACAAAAATATGGGGACGCGCATAACTTTTAATCGACTGCACCAAACTGGATAATTCTTTTTTATGTGTTTGTTATTATAAGAACAAAGTTCGTAAAGAAAAAAATTAAAGTAAACCGGAGGGGTTATAATTTCTTAGTCCGCTTAGTTGTATAGACTGCGGCCCAGCGGGAAGTTAACACGGGTTTACTAAAATATTTTTTTCGGTAATTCAGAAAATTTTCACGAAAATTAATACGGCGGTACGAAGTTTGTCGTGTCAGCGTGTTTACTATAATTTTATGCCTTTTTTTAAAGTCCATCATGACCACCACAGAGACAACTTTGGTTTGATTTGTCCATCGCATAATTGTCGCTTGTGGATTCGAACCAGCAACTTTCGAAACGACAGTGGTGAGGTGTTTACTCTATTTCGATCCAATTCCTGGCAATTGACGATTATTGGTTATATTTGGCTAAGCGCAGTGCTATATTTGTTTAAAGGTTACTGTTGCAGTCATAAAATGTGTCGATTGTCGATACTAAAAATACAACAATATAACAAAACTTCAAATGATTGAAAACAGAGCGAAAATTAAAATTTTTAATACTAAGACTACATTGTTTGAATCTGGATGGCTCCCATGCTAACGTAGAGATAATGCATAAGTTAATTCACTAAAATAAATAAAACTATAATTGCAATAAAACTATTTATTTCCTAGCCTTTTTCATTATTCTCAACATTATTTGGGGTCGGCAACTGGTTCAACCGATTTTACCTGACTAAAAAATAAATATTTCGGACATCCAACACACAACACCATTCAGTCCCAAGCCAAGAAGAGCTTGTGTTATGGGCACTAACCGATACGAATATATATTTTTTGTAAATACATACACATTATAGTATGTACATATGGTCCGAACCGGGAACCGAGCCCGTAACCTCAAGCACAGCAGTTGCATACGCTACCACTGTGCCACCGAGGCAATTGAACATCAGTTTTTCCATGGAACGACTGGCACCGGACTTTCGAACTAACTGCCAGTATATTTGACGCTACCTTATAATATTAAGTTCAATAAGATTTAAACGCTTGCAAAAACAAGTACTAAAGCAGTTGTGACGTAAATCGAATCGTCGAAAAAAAAACATGGCAGGCGATTACTACATCATTATAATAATTACATTTATATGCTTTTCTTACATACCCATTGATACATGGTATTGTTGCGTAAATTCATTTTTCGATCGCATTTAAATGACAACCGTACTAAAAATAATACAGCCATTACTATTGTATTTGAATATGTAATCATCGCATTGCTTGCAATATCACGTGCATTCATTAATCTGTGGACATAAACAATTAAAACTCAGGCATCAATATCTAACTTCAACCTTATCGACATGGACTTTGAGTCGTTTTTAGTTCCTAAGACTAATCAATCCCGTAATTTCTATTGAAAATGTACGTGTATGTATTGTTTTGTTTCCCACTCGTCAAAGGAGTGTCATCTTTAGACCAAGGCCTGAAAGTATGTTTTACAAAGCCATGATACTTCTTGTATATGATGTAAGAGGCGCCCGTCACCGTCACCTTGGCGAATTACCAAGACGTCTATCCGTCTATGTACGTAAACGATGTAATTTATAGTTCTGGAGTCTGTCTGTAGTTTGGAATGTACGAACATAGATGTTACCGAAAAGATTTACAATTTTTTTTGTTAAAATCATTCGTCAGAAGTTATACTGGCGTAGGTTTTGATCGTGTGAACAGGAATCATTGACACGAGTGTAAGACTAAATATACACGATTTCCAAGATCTTTAAATTTTGGTAGAAGAGAGTCAACGGCAACCAGATTTTGCAGGCCCGAAAGGCTTGACCAGATCTTCAATATAATGAAGAATGTACTAATTAAAAGTATATAAAAGGTTTGATAATTGTAAAAAGAGCTTCGAAATAGCGCTTATGCTGCCTACCCAAGACAGTCATAAAGCATTCGGTCGGTTGTTAGTTTGAGTTACGTATTATTAATTATTATGCGTAATTGGCAAACATATTACGTGCCATTAAACATTAACCTCTATTTACACCTTTTATGATAAAAGGATGAGTACTTAACCATTATATTTTATTAGAATATAAAAAAATCTGTTTTTATGAAGAGATTTATAGGAGTAGATTCATTGTTTTTGTTCTTATAAGCAATTTTAGCTTTTTATGATAAAAGGCTGAGTACTTAACCATTAATATTTTACTAGAATACAAAAAACTGTCTTTATAAAGAGACTTATAGCAGTAGATTCATTGTTTTTGTTCTTATACACAATTTTAGCTTTTTAATACTAAAGGGGCATGTTTCACAATATATATATATATTAAAGGACTTACCCGCTTCTTATGCCATGTCGTATCCATATAAAGGTTAACGATAACAGATAACCACAAACATAAAATATAAATCGTTTTTACCACAGACTATATTACGGGCCTTTAAATTATTAATAGTCTGTTCTCGTTGTTTTAACATACCTATGATGGCTTTCGTGTTTTATTAAATCTCTACGCCTTCAAAATCCCGTTAATGTCACGTACCATCTCAATAGATATGCGCAATTCTATTTTATCGTAAACAATAATTTAAATAAACACTTCCAACAGCTCTTCAGTTTCATATTTACTATCTGTAACTATTTTTTAAATTGCACATTTCGTTCATATCTAACGAACATTACAAACGCCTATATGCGTTTGTTTATCTGTTTTCTCCTGCGATTATTTATAAAACGCTACAATTTATAAACAAGAAATTGAGATAAAATTATAATAGTAAATAAGGTACCTTTCATTAGAACTGTCTTTAAAATATTTTCTCTTCAAGTTTGCTTGAGATCTTAAATCTAAGAATCATATTATACTCTTAATAAAAGAATTTTCCTAAACGGTTCTGGAAATGACGCAGTATTGAGGTACCAAAAATTTAAAAAAAGTGAAATAATTCTTCTTGATATGGCAGTTGAAATCGTAAATTTAAAATAAAAACAGATATTCTTATTTCAAAACCGTATTCAATTGCATCTCCAGCATTCAGGCTAAGAAGTATCCTATAGTCATAGATGTTTTTGTTCATTGAATTAACAGTACAGTCAATTGGTGCAAAAACAGGGGGTTACTATAAAGTTCTCCGGGGGTTTTGTAAATTGATAATTTAATAGAGTGCGATGGCAACGTTGAAATTTGCAAAGACCACATAAAAATCTATAGATTGACCAATTGCCAAAACTCCCGAAAAACTCTTCAGGTAAAACTGCCAGATGACTGGACTAAAAAGACTGGAAGTAAAAATCATAACTTACCTAAATCAATGTCAAAACGCCGCTGCAATACTCGTGTTATCCAAATTAGACCATAAATTATGCTGATCAAAATTTATAGCTACCCGCGATCATTATAATTTACTGTATGTAAATATAATATACCGTACTGGAGGTTTACGTTCAATCTAAGGTGTATAGTATAAATATAGTCAAGGTTTTGTAAAGATTATGTTGTCCTTACACAATACGTTTATGGTAGATATAATATTGTATAATAAATTGTGTCAAATCGATTCAAACACGTGTTATTTACTGAAATAATTATAAACGAAGGATATTTACAAGTCGGCTTTAATTAAGATATATAAGGAAGGTGTCACTTAAACTTTGAAGAACCACTTACTACGATGATAAAAGAATATGGAAGTAGATAAATGGAGACCTACTCTAAAAAGTAACAATTACGTTACACAGTTCTAGTCCCCTCCTCTCCGCAAGTTACGGGATAGAGGCTTTTGTCTCTGGTAAATTCACCGACTCAGTGAAAACAAAAGATTTCCTAACACCTGTGTTTTCTCATAAGAAATCAAATGTTATGAAAAACGAACTACAATAACTTCAAGACTAGGAACTAAATAAATTCACCAATCATCACCAAAAACCTTTAACATTCTACTGCTGAACACAAATCTTGCTTTGAAATCAAGGTCTTGCTTTGAAATAAAATTGAACAACACAATTTAATATTCAAACAACAGGACCAGAGCAGAAAACCGATCCTTGAAAAACCTGCCAACGCAACGATAGAGAAGAGATAGATAACTCTGTCTCAGGCCATCATCTATTAACTCTTTATATTCAAGACTGCCAGGGCAAGAAGTGTTGCCTCTGCTGCTTAAGAAAGGTTCCTTTTAGGATTTATCACAAAATTACAAGATAATTGCATAACTATTCGCCAGTCTATCGAAATTATCACCGAATGTGTATTTGTTCAGTGATAAAAATTACGGAAAGGAAGTAAGAAATATTACAACTATTTGTATAAAGATAGAATCACGTCAATTTGATTGACATTTAACATCCAACATACCAACGCCTCAAGTTGACCTAATTTTATTCCTAAATTTTCAAACGATAAGATAACATTTTGCAGTGGTATATGTTTGTATTTACAAATATTGCATGTGATAGAAATAACGTAAGGATATAGGTACATTTATGACGGCCAACTAGCATCACAAGAGATGAGACACGACGCGTCTACTTCATAATCAGAAAAAGACTTCGATTTATTGGAAAAATTTAAGTAGCGTATAAAATTATTGGCAACTCAAAGAATGCAAATATATCAGCGGAAAGACAAAACCTTAGTAGGTTTTTATTAATATAAAATATAACGAAGTGTTAATAAAACACAGGAGTAGGAGTCTTCTCTAAGAGGAGTAAGAATCTCCGTTGGTGTCGGTTAGCGAATGATGTACCAGCTGCAAGACATTCAATCTTCTACTGTCATGGTACTAAGAAACAGAAGACACTGCGTCATTGCCGTCTATATCTCAATTGAAAATAAAAGAAAGATCACAATAAGGCAAATTATGTACAACAACTCAGTTCCTATTCGATATTCAAATGGATAAAAAAACTCGTTTGAGATTTCATTCAAGATATGAATCGGTGAAGTCCTTGCAGTCTTCAAACTGGTTCTCATCGAACCAGTGACAATATTAAGATCACTGAACCAGAAGTCACCAGACGACTTTCTAAACATCGTGAACCAGATTCTCGTCCCTCTAACCGTGAACTTGTCATTCATTGATATTTTTCACATCACCGGTAATAAGTCAGTCACGAGTTGGCGTAGGTCGATGTTCGCGACAGTATGTAACGGTAATTTTGTATATAAGTAGTACATATCGTGTGTATTTACGTAAACAGAGCTGCAGAAACCCATGAAAAGCTCTTTCTCCATCAGTAACACGAAACCCGTTCATCCACAAGTCGTAATCTAGAAAATACCAGAAACGCAACTCCCAAAGCGGAGTGCTTTGGTCGTTGTGTTTGTATAAAATTCTACAAAACGTCTGGCCTTCTTTAAAATAGATACGTGAATTCAACTGTACATCTTTAGTAAAAGTAAATAATATATTATATAATATATTCATTACTTCCTAATTGTGAAGATATTAAAGAACTACACCTATACATATATTAGTGGCCAAAATTGTAGTAATACCCAAGGCCAGAATTTTGCATTCTCAGATTCTTATGAAGCTTAGCTACTTGAAAGATGAACAAATATAGTATGTGAAGCTATATTATGTAATTATTTCAATTACACAGGAAACAAAGCTTAGCTAAGACAGCAAAAGTAAACCCCGGGATACCCAGACATCCTCAAGAAATAAGATTATATGAAAGCTGAGATTCAATCAAGATTACAGTCTGCAAGGTAGCAACGTGTTTCTCGCACGGATCTAATCTTATCAAATTCTCAAAACATCGATATGGAGAGTATTGTTTTTATTTGTATCTATATCTCTCTTTCCGCTTCTCAAAATATTTGCAAAACAATAACAGAATAACAATTGATAGGATTTGAATAGTGATCGTGTTCTAGAAAATCTATGCACCAATTTCATTTGAGACCATTGTATGAATTGATTAGAAAATGACACTAAAAATCTCGAGTTTATTTTAGATTGTGCCAAATGAGCAGAAAGATCATCTGACTTCAAATGATTACCACCCTCACGAACACCTGCGATTCAAAACCGACGGATATGTTATCGGCGTTTGAGGTGGAAAACTTGAATACTACGGGGTCTGCTCTTTTCTTAGACTTGAAGGTCGTATCAGTCCAAAAATAGGCGACAATTTGGTTACAGGTTGTGCACCGCAAAAATTCGGAATATAAGTATTTTACTTGCAAAATATAATGCTAGTACACAAGAAACTGAAACGTGTGTCAAGACGCATTGTAATGAAAAACAATCAACCAAAAATTTGCAAAGACTCTTAAATAAGCGAATTACGGACTATGGCAATGAGTATTAATTGAAGATGCCAGTAAATAATTGGACGACTCTTTGCTAATATTGCAGAATATCTGACAAAAAAACATTTTTGTTCATGACAGCAATAAAAATGACGAATGCCCAGATCATAAATTGATAATTACAAATGACAATAAATTTTATGTTTTGTGATTTTACCAGTCACTGCAAATAGCCTCAAATACGTAATTGATACCTAACATATCCATATTGTGTCGTAGACACAACCAGTATTGTATAACAATGTATATTGAAAAAGGCTCGGTAAATTTATCACAACTACACGAATGATTCAAGGTTGACTCAGAATCGAATGTCTTTATTACAAATGATTCGTAGAGATCTAAAACCGGTACGAACTCACCATGAGATTGAACGTAAAACAACTTTAATTGAATATTGGTATATTTCTAGATAAGCTGGTGTTGGTTTTACCTCAATTACAACGTAGTCTGACGTTGTAAGAAACACAGGTATTGAGAGTACTGCATTAGTTACAGGTTTACAGTTAATAAAGCTTCTGTACGCAATTGTATCAAGCGTCAATTATATATAAACTGGCTTCAGTTGAATAACACGAGTCTGAAAGTAATCTTTTTACATAACACAAAACATATAATTAATATTCTAAGACACTCGTACTAAGACGCTGTTAGGATTCTCAAGGTTGGAAAATTTATTCGTTATCATAACTTTTCCTATTTGCTTCAAATTGATATAATTGTGAATGGCATCACAAGACGTGTGTCTGGGTCCACTATTTTGCAGAATTTAAAAAGAAAATACATTCAAGGTCAAATAACATTCTGAATTTTAAGAAATGGGAAAAGTCTGACTACGAAATACCGGATTCAGCATTTACATGTTTCGCACCTACTTCCATTATCTATTCTTGAAGTCCAAGTATCCTTGATAACGCACATGAGGTTGAACGTTTGTTTGAGTATACAATACTGTGATATTAAAGTGGATGTTAGTAAGCATGTGAAAGTGTTAGTGTCGAACAAGATGTTCATATAACTCCAAGTGATAAAGACAAGATTGAAAAGAGTCAAGTTAATTTCAATGTTGTCGGTGATCCAAGTAACCATTCCGCCGCCAGCCATACACTTACACAGATACCCAACCACTACCGTCTACATTATAATATACAATATACACACTACTAACCAAGGCAGGAATTCCAGGGACTCTTGTTTATCCCGCAAACTAGGGAATAAATCAAGCACAAAAGTTTAGCGATGCTATACATCTTAGGACTATACACGTCTTCAATTGGATTTTGGTTTTTAGTCAATTCAGTAGCTTTATCTTTCGAACAATTTTATTCACAACACTAAAAGTTTTCATGCAACTGTAATTGTGATCGTTACCTATATCTTTTAAAGACATTTACTGCTTGGATTTAAAATTTTGCTATTTTAACAAATTAATTACTTTAGAGGAGGAAATTTTGGTGTACCATTGTGCAACACCAGTTCGTTGCTAATGTTCACTTAAGCCAAATTTGACGCTTGCAGCAGTTTGATACCAGTTTGTTGACAAGGTAAATATAAACATAATTGTTCATCAAATAATAAAACTGTCTGGCTTATGTAAACAAAGTGATTGATTGCATCGTCTTATGTTCATTACACCTTCATTAATCGTTGACGTTATTACACCAACGCGTCAAATGTTGTATACGCGAGCAATTTAAATAGTTACTTAATTCTCGCTGCCGTCACGTTAAACACATATATTAGCGAAACTAGGCATACAAGACGATCAACCAATTGAACCAGTGATAATATCAGCTGAACTGTTGACAATAAACAATTGAGCTGGTGTGACGTATCGAGTGGTAGTGAGTGTCACTCCAGTGCGTATGTACACACACATACATACCCTAGTTGGACGTGGCCGATATGTCTGTTCGGGTCGTCGGATATGAGGGCGCGCGTCATCGACTCAGTGGTATTGGCACCACCCTCGTGCTACACGGAGGACAAACATAAACATGTAGACAAACATGCCCATATGACGGCACAAGGACGATATACACGTATACGACACATACACCAGACGACACTGGCCCCCTTGCCTGTTGTAGTAAAAAAAATAGCGCCACAGTCTTACTGCAAATCACCTCAGACTACGCGCTTGTGCTCAAATGTAGCTACAAACAAATACTATAAAGCTTGAATGCATTGTTAGTTCGTGTCTACTTCGTATTGTGTACAAATACAGTGTCGTTTATTAAATAGTCTAAAAGTATAGGTAATTACTATTTGCTCTTGTATTGTCGTGATCTACATATAACATGAACATATAAAAATCATAACGGCATGCATAAAAATGACAAATACACAAAGCGTGGATGACTTAATGACAAAGTAAATAAACTTTAATTTAAACCGCATCGACTCCTACAGCTGAAATGTTCACAGATGGACTTCAAAAATAAATCATGTTGGAAACGTTGTTAGTTCAAAATAAAAATTAAAAAACTCACTCAGGCAGCAGTTGGTTAGCACGCTCGGTAAGGGACTCAGTCTAATCCACGAAGCTGTATTAGGACTGTATCGGGTTGGGCCACATGTGGCGGTACTACAACTAAGCTATCATTCCATCACACAAAAGAGTCAAAGAGAGGTGTTATGTTGATGATATACTATAAACCGGCCGACTCCAATGCTTGCCTGAGTGGTGATCGGTAGACTCCAGAATCAGCGTCACAGTACAAGCGCTGCAAAAAGTAATAACGCTCATGTTTTTGCTTTCATTTCCATTTACCTAAATGGAAATGAAAACGGTTTAACGAGCGCTTCATAATCAATCTGAGCATACCCAAGCTTGAGAGCTTGCCCGCCTGCCATGAGTCCCTCCTCCCCAAGTAGGGTCACCTGTTCCTCCTCGCGCGACGGGTCCGCCATCTTGTGCACACACACGCCAACATGGCATCAAGGTCAGACACGCGCCGAATTCAATGTCACAATTTAGTAAGACCGTGAAAGATTAGCGGCCAGGAAATTACATATTACTGAGATAGTGCCACGTAACAAATTGGATTTTGAGATCAGAAATCATTCATGTGTCGTGTACCGAGCATATTCAGCGCAGACAGCATAATGTATGCGTGCAATCAATCAACTGAACACAATGGACGTACAAAAATGTGACATTGACAACACGGCGTCATTATTTCAAACAATATTACCGAATTTAAGCGTTAAAAATCTATTATCAATTCTTTTGAAGCCCACGTTGTTATATAGATATAAAATAACTAGAATAATAAATAAAAAACTTAGAACCCGCGACCTTTGTTGAGAGAAAATGTTAACATTGTTCAAAGAATTGGAAAGTGTTGAAATTAAAATTAGTATTTGATACTGCTGTTATTGTGCTAGATATAGAAATAAATAATACTGAATGAAACATTGATCGAAAATAAAGAAATAAATAATAAGATGAATAAATAGACAGTTGAATTATTGATCGTGGAGCTAGTTTTTTTTCTACAACAGTTTTCAATCAGCTTCTTACCCACGCCATTTACTTTTTATAGGGCTCAACTCTGTCCAATCGATTACAGTAAAATCTATTGACATACCTACTGAACACTGTTGATGACATCGTGTTTTACCTGAGTAAAACACGTTTATTTTTTTGGCTTAATAAACCTAACTAAAATAATGCTTCAGATTGATGCCTTGCAATGGTTTGTCATATAATTTATAGCTGTGATTTCAAGAACATGGCAAGATCTCATTACGTCAGCAGATTGGTACGTGCCTATAATGTTTGAATTCGAAGTAAATATTATTGGTTTGTGAATGTCGTTTCGTGAGTTCCAACATCAGGGTAAAGGTCAACAGAAAACTTACCTCGTCAAAGAAAACTTGAGTTTTTCTTAGTATGTGCTTGAGTTCGGTGAGCTCAAGGTAATTTCTCTTCAGAGCTTCGGCGTTTTGGTTTACTTCTCGGAGTTCATTTTCGAGCTTTTCGAAGGTAGCCTATAGGAATACAAGTAAATGATAATCTATTGTCAATTCAAGTGCTACAAAATATACTTAAATATCAAGAGCCGCAAGACGGTGCTCAGCTATAGGGGCGATCTAATTCAACTACAATAGTAGCTATATTACTAGAGAACAAATGAGTCCTATTAGGTTGTCTATAAGTATTATACACATAAATCATTTTCTTAGTTTACTTATAAATACTTTAATTTTGAGCCACTTGTAGATTGGTTCACTCTATCCTAAAAGCTAATATTCTCGACTCGAAATCTAGAACTTCAAATAATCAATTCCATGTATATTCTCACCTCAAGATCAATCATCTCCCTAGGCTGTGGTGCTTCTGGACATTCGCCTGGAATCTCGAGCATCGGGATCCCGTCGCGACGGATCTCCTTCTCAAGGTAGCGGAGTTTTCGCTCCATCTCATCGCAGCGACGGACTTCATTGACGAATTTTCTTTGGAACGCGTTAACGTCTGGGTTTAACTATTTAAAGAAATGGTTCGACGTTAGAGGTTATATACACTAATATAATTTATAGATAAGAAATGTTTTTTTTTTTAGTTGAATCTTAGTGAAACTTGAATATTTTTCTATTTAATAGCTTAATTTTCTAAAAAGTCTTTCAAGGTTTAAGAAGGGTACCGTCTTGTTTTTGCTCGTCAATTTAATCACGTTAACGAGAAAATTTGATCGGCAGCGGACTGCGATAGGTTAATACAATAAGGGAATTAGTTTATAAATGGCACAACTGTTACGAAATATTGTTGTCTTGGCAATAGTTTATAATCACGCACGCAGTGTGCCTGTTTTATAAACAAAATAAGTACATATTATAGTTAAAGATATTTCGCTTTTAATCAGAATTCTTGAAGAAGGAAAGAAAGTCGTCAATCTCTAATTAACCAAATTTGGTTCGTTTTGCTTTATGTCATTAGTGATGACCAATAGTCCATGTACATATTACTACCGCTTGGCAGTCATAAGTGTATGGACTCATGATAGTGTATATGGACTAACCTTTGAAACAAGTCAATTATTTATACAGAAAGAAGATATAGCTTGATGTAATAATTTTTAAAGTAACATTGCACAAAACAATACAATTCTCATATAAATAAACAGCCCCTAACCAAATTGACATTCTACAAACGTAAACGATAATAGAAAAATAACTAATGTTTGCGAATGTCGTTATCTCAACACTTAGTCACGTGGTCAAAATATAATATTAGCCACCTATACAAAGGACACCTCTATGCGTAAGCGATTATAGAAAGAGAATCGACGAGAAACACTTTCGACTTTGTTAAGCAGGCTGAACTATTCCACTAGAAATGAATATCTACTCAAAAATGTTGTAATTTTTGGGCAATGGACAGACGAGTCAGCAGGCAGAATGGGAGATCCCTACTTTCACTCAGGGACACCTCTATTCATGAACTATAAGACCTTTGTAAGGGGACATACTGTCTTTCTGAAGGTCTTATCAGTCCAAACCTACTACAGACGATATTATTTTTAAGATGAGCAAGCTAAAATTTAAAAAGCGCTCTACGCAAGCTCATATCGAGTAATCATACGCCAAAAATGCCTCGCACCATTTTGGAAAAGAGTTCTTACACTGCTGGACCGACATTAGCCAAACCTGACTAAGAACCACCGCAAGGAAACTGCCTTTCAAACGAAAAATACTGCATCGAAATCGGCCGGACCGTTTGAGAGCTAAGATGCCACAGACACACACACACGCAGACAGACAGATAGACATCGACGTAAAACTTATAACTCGCTCTTTTTGCGTCGCGGATTTAAAAGAGAAAGTCTCGAATAGCACAGACAAGAGGAATGTCAACAATTCAAAGAACGGGATAAAATTTTAGTTTGTTTTATTGAGATACTGTATTTAGACATTCCCAAGATCATATCTAAACATTTTAATGTCTGATATAAATAAAATAGTGAGGAAAGAATTTTTTGTTTTATTCTAGCGGAGTTGCTATCATAAGCTGGTCTTACATTATATAATCATTACTTATACTATAAATTCGAAAGTGATTCTTTCTTTCTATCTTTCTGTTACGCTTTCACAGCTGAACCTTGGAAAAGGACATAGGCTATTTTTTGTCGCGGAAACCAAAATACACGCGGGCGGAATCGCAGCCAAAAGATAGTTATTATATAAAGACAGACTGAAAATAACCATTCACGTTGAAGAATGATAAGATATATATCCACATGCGGAAGTACACTGGAATATTGATATCACTTTAGGAGCCAAAGAGATTGTAACACAATATGTGTGCAGAATTAATTGAAGAGAAACTTACTATCAATGATTCATATTGATCGAAAAGCGTTGTAGTTATTTTATTTAATAGACATTGTTTTAAATATGTATATTAAAGTGACAATAGTCACATTACATTAGTCTAGCATTGTGATATTTATGTTCTTAAGTCAAGGATTGAACTAATTGGCGTGCAATTGGAGTGGTCATGTCCAGCAGTGAATTGCAGTAGGCTGATGACGAGGGCATAATTAATATTCTTTAACTTAATATCTACAATCAAATTGAATTGTGGATAAACGGTCGAGTATTCATCTGGTTTAGCGGGAAAATCTCCCGTCTAGGCGTGGTCGTGGAATTTTTTTCATTGCGACATATAGGATCAATACTAACTACGTAGTTCCGTTTATCCCTGCTAGGTGGTGCTATAATAAACTTTGTACAACCAAAACTAACGCCTTTAATACGCTACTAAATAAAAAAAATAACTCAGGTACATACAGTAACTTACTAACTGTAGTTATCGGGATCATTTCAATGTCAGTGTAAATGTAAAAATGCATGTTTTTTGCATACAAAACAAATTAAAGTAAATTTTGGCAACCAAAACATTAATTTCAAAACAGTTTCAGATGAGCAGTGTTAACTTTAATGATAGTAATACAATAATAATACATTTGGTGTTTGTTTTCAAATTGCATCTGAAGAGCAACATTATAAAGCCAACAAACCCAGTATTTCCTTAAGTAACCAGAAATTAAAAAACAAATGTATCTCGTAGTATTTTTTGCATACAGTAGTGGGAGGCACTAGTATCATATGCGATACACTTTTACACAAATACCTACCAAAAAATCATTTAATTTTGGTACACCCAAACTGGTCTAGAAAATTGCAATGAACTTTGGTAACTCTATTGCAATTTGCTTGACCAAAAACGTAGTTAACTTTAAAAGCTTTTTTTAATAACTACTATTTTGATAATTTGTATCAACTGACTGTGCATGGAAGTATAATTAATTTGTTTTTTTAGGGCTCCGAAGTCTGTAATTTACTGACTTATCTGACTGTCTTGAAACTGACTTGTAAAATTATCTTTTTATATAGGTTGTTATACTGTCTTTGTGGGATTTGCGTTCTTTGAGATACACCTTCATTCAACAGCGGAAGGTGATAGGCTGATATCTGTCTGATTGATCCTATTCCAATTTAACGAAAAAAATACCACTTCTTAAGGTGGTATGGTGAAATGAAATATATTGGTGGTACAAATTATTAAATCAATTTTTTTTATGGAATAGTATCCAAACGTCCAGACGTTTCGCCTGGTGGTAAGCGATTACCGCCGCCTATGGATACCCGCAGCACCAGAGAGAAGATGGGAAGAGGTAGGTAGGTAGAGGGGCCTCCGGTAACCTCATTCACTCGGTGAAAAACAGTGCAAGCACTATTTTACTCCAGTTTTCTGTGAGGCAGTGGTATCATCCCGGTCAAGCCAGCCTATGTATGACGAAGCGTGGCTCTCCCACAGTCAATGTTGGGTTTATGTCCCACTTCCACACACCTATCGTCATGTGTATAGTAACTAATCTCTAATGATAAAGTGATTAGTGACAGTGATCATCAATCATTTAATGTTTAGGTATCACTAAACTAGATTTTTTTTATCAATAATTGATTTCAATCAGATTATTTGATCATGAACTAATTAAAGTCACATTTTTTTTATCAATCATGTGATTAAAAAAATATTTTTTAAAATTAAGTTGGCAGTTCTGTACTTATGTAATATTGTGTTAAATAAGATTTAAACATTTTGTACACTATGTCTCGCATTTTATGTACTTTTGTAACTCTGTAATATTATAGTGTGCAAATAAAGACTTTTTTATTTATCTTTTATATACCATATATGAGACACAATAAGGGGTTATACATAAACATTATTTAAATTTAAATAACTGTTCTGTGTGATTTAAACTTCAAATTTGGTCACAAAAAAGTGGATAATACTTTTGAAAGATATATAATTTGACTATTGGGTAGAAAATTTCATTCTACATGCATAAACATTAAAAAAATGTTTCTGTTATGAACTTTTAATTAAAGAAACAAATTTAATTTAATTTTAATTTAAGAAAAGAAACGAAATTCGTACCATGTACTCATTTTCGTGAAAATATTCAGAATTATGGAAAAAATATTTTAGTAAGCTTGTGTTAACTTCCTGCAGGGCCACAGTGTATACAACAAAGCAGACTAAGAAAATGTAACACCTCCAGTTTTCTTTTATTTTCCTCTATAGAAACTTGTCCTGACAATGTCATGCACATAAAAAAAAAGAATTATACAATTTAGTGCAGTCGTTCAAAAGCTATGTGCGTAAAGACATTTTTGTGATTCATTTTTATTGATTGATAAATAATGACTTTAGATGCAATATTTACTGTATACCAATGGTAATTAATATAGTTTACTTTACATTAAAACCTAAAAATTACATGATAGCATTCAATCAAGTCAATAAAATCGGCACAAAGAACTCGGATTTATTCTGTTCCTTTAAAAATAAATTTCCAAAACCTTTTGGACCTATATCCGTATCAGGCCAACATGTTACGCCAGCAACATCCTATTTTCACATTGTCCGCTTAGTTGGAATGTTTTCATTTTTCATAGATAGTCTGCTTTGACAGACACAAGGATTTTGAATATCCTAAATTTGTTTGAGCCATCAAGAATTAATATCCCAATAAAAAAATATATATACCTAAATTCAAGCTTGATTTCACAATTTGAATTTCCAGTAAAAGAATTTGATATTGTTTTAAATAAAGCAATAAAATGAAAATAGAAAATTTACAGGCATAGTCAAAATAAAAATGAGAGGCACAGAAGACATTAAGTTATTATCATTTTATTTTTATACAGTGAAAAAACCAAACTGCATTACAATCTTTGTCCCCCAAAACCTTTAATGTTGTATTTTTTTTAAACTGAATATTTTTGTATGATGAGTACTATCCCTATTTATATTAATGAATGATGAAACTAATGAAAGCCCCATAAGCATAATCTAAATAGGTATAATATATGATAAATATTTTCATTGAATTCTGATAACCTTACCCATTCATATATCTTTTACTAATATTCTATCAAAAAGTTCATACATTAATACCTAAAATACCCTGAATTTAGAGTCCATTAGGTATTCAGTTAATGAGTAATTTCCAATGAAAATGTAAATCAGACAAAATATACCAACACAGTCTTAGAAGTCTTTAGTCAATAAGACTATAGTTTAGTTTTAAATTAATTATTTAGTTTTAAAGAATTGAGGGCAAAATAAGTAAAAATAGAGGTACTTAAGTAAGTGGGGAGGGTATTAGGGCTTAATGGGCAACATAGAGCTTGAAACTAGGCATCACTATTAATAATAGCACTAAAACACTAGCAAAAACAAAACCTATATCATAATGAGAACAATAGTTACTGGCAGTGACACTTTACATAGGGCCACCAGATCCCTAGCTAGGTAAAGCGTAGCCTACTTTGATATTCTGACTTCTGATAATAAATACATACTTATTATACATCATGGCACCTACAAAGAACATACGTTAGTTTTTTATATCTGTTGGAGCACAGGGGAATAAGTATTACTTAATATAAAAATAATTATCGCTCGTATAAATCACAAATTCATGGTTAGAAACTCGATCAAAGGATTGAGGTCACAGATTTACTGTCTGTTATAAAAAACGGTGGACTTTCATTTAAACAAAATTCTTATAAGAAAAGGGGCGTTTTTCATCAGCCACATGGTTTGAAAGTACTCACGTCACGGAACTGGACCAGTCCTAATTCTCCGAGTTCAGACACGCAGGCATAGGCAGCTTCACTTTGGAGGAAAAGCTGACATAATGTCATCTCCTCACTCCGGAACAACGACCCCATCTTGCACGGTTATCAGCACAACACAAAATCAAATATAACTAAGAATAAAGCTCCGTCGCTAGTCTGCGAGCAGACTATAGCGGCGACAAAACCCAAATTACAATAACCGACGGTCGATCGATATGATATCTCTCTCCGAACGTTAGTCATCAGCGCGCAACGCGGCACGGTTTCAATTTGAGATACCAGGTGTAAAATACTTATTCCCTACTTTTTCGACAATTTTATTAAAGGAAGTTGAGTGGAATAATTTGTTTGAAGTCGTAGTTAATAGCCAAATTATGTAAATTCATCAGTACGTAAAAGGCATTTGACCAAAATTGTGAGCACTGTACTCCTTAGCCTTCTATCAACACGTTTACATTCTGACTGCACGTATAACTAAGTGGTTTAAGCGGTCGCCATGCCTCTTCCTACCTCACTAAGTGTCGGGGTTCAAATCCTACATGGGACAACACTTTGTGTGATCCATAAATTGTTGTTCAAAGTCTGGGCTTTCTTTGTGTTCGTTCAATGATGTTTGTGATAATATGCATTTATTCCTAGTGCGGGAGTAGTCTTTAATAAAACAAAACAAGTACTAGACGTCGCCGCATTGATGGGCTGATAATGCTGATCGAAAACGATTTAAAGACTTAAGTTATTTTCTCTTAAAATGAATATATATAACATAACTTTACAAACAATATTATATACGGCTTTCTACGTAAATATGGACTTAAAGTTACGAGATAAAAATAAATATTTTTGTTAAGCTAACTCTAGAAAGAGGAAACCCCATTAATATTATGCGAAATGGTCGCGTAATATTATTCAGCATAATGTTTCTGACTGACATTCATTAGAAAATAATAATTTGATATATACAAAGGTAAGCATGATTTTCATTTGATAAAATTTGTTTTAGGATTTATTGGAGTCCGGTACAGACTTCGAAACTTTGGCTGAAAAACAATTGACAGTTCTTTAAGCTGGAGCTGGATGGATGTGAGTGAAATAGACAACCACTCTCTTTCATCCAACTGGCAAATACAATAGTAACTGCAGTGTTAGTAATAAATCGTTTAAAAATATAAATATAATAAAAATATAATCACTCAACTGCAATTTCTTACATAGAATTAAGACAAAAAAAGTATATTCTATCAAAGGTCTCAAGCGCTAGCGCTAGCGCGCTATTCCACGACCAGATTTACTCCGTTGACAATTTTTCCCGAATAAAAGGTAAATGTAAAGCATGGGTATCACCAGTGGTTTTTTTTACCCTGACAATGCTTGTATCTCTTTCATACTATTGATTGTAGACGCGTGCATTTGTCAAGTATGTTTTGGTCAGTAAATATTGTTTTCTGATCAATATATGATCTCACTCTGATCATTTATCAAACACATACACAAACATACATACATTATTCAATATCTAAAAAAAAATTTGTTTCACATAAAACATTTTTAAGTGTAATACTATTTATAAACGTTAGAAATCCGACCGAAAAAGAAATATTGAATTTGACAGTAATGACAAATTGATTTAAGTGCTATCCTCTTTTCTCACTGTATGAAATATAAGTACCTTATCTCGCTCTGTTGACACTACCGTAGTGTTTTTAATTACTCTGTATAATAGTATGTGGGACGAATTGAGGTTATCATACATTTAGCTTGTAACTAAAATAATTTATTAAATTTAGGCTATGAATAGACGTAATATGTGAATGAAAATCAAGGCATAATGGTTTGGAAATTTAATTTATTAGTGTGAAGATAGATGCAGAATGTAATAGACTTAGTTTTCAATTGATTTTGCATATTTTGCAGGCTCTTCTCGGTGCTCAGTTAGTTATAACGCTGATTATGGTATCAATAATACAGAAGGTGGGGAATTATTCGTTTGCAAGATGGTTATTATGTTCTCAGGGTTTGTATAGATACTTGTACCCCACCAACAGCGAGTTGAAGGCTTTGGGAGGAGTGCCAAAAGAAACCTCAAAAAGTAAGAAAGGAGGGAAACATGAGTCGAATGGGAAGCCGGAGACGTTCCACATTCCTCGCAGTTTGGATATACAACTGGAGACGGCGCCCGTAACACCATTAGATGTAGTACATTTAAGATTTTATACGGAGTATGTGTGGATTGTGGATTTTTCATTATACACTTTGGTTGTGTATATTATGTCTGAGGTAAATATCACATAACGTATTTATATGTCCAGTAGTGGACTCTAATAAGCTTTTGATGATGATGATGTGTATTTCTATACTTCAGTTAGGTGTAAATAGTATTCTTCATTCAATGCGGACATTAAATTTTAAATCTGTAAAAATCAATAACATAATATTGTTCAATTGTAATTTTCAAATTAACAGCTTTCTACTAAATGCAAATGTATACACAGTGCTTTCATAAAAAAAAATATTTAAAAAAATTTTGGCTGTCTGTTTGTTTTGGTTTATTTCTGAAATGGCTTGACCAGTTTTGATGAGATTTTCATTGTCAGGCAGCTGCTGTTTGAAGTAGTAAAACTAAATTAAAAGTGAAGAATATCTGATTCAAAAGCAACAAAACCCTAATATTTATATAAAATTAAGCACATTAATCAATAGATAGAATTGAAAACTACTTTTTTTTTCAGGTGTACACATCAATATTTCCACTTAAGGATGAGTTCAATTTAAGCATGGTGTGGTGTTTTTTAGTCATATTATTCTCATTGTATCCTTTGATTATAATGAAACTTACTAAACATTTGAGTGGTGACAAATTAAATATGGAATTTATCTGCTAATCAACGAAACTACTTAGCCTTGCCAAAAATATTGTTACAAAGAAACCAACATTTTGTTATTATACATAATGAAGGATCAACCTTCAAATTTACCAAGATTTTTAATTTCGCCCTTTTTAGAGGGGTAATATACATGGAATGCAGTCCTGAACCAAGCATGATATATATTAAATTGATTAGGTGGATGATATTGATGAAGATGTTAGAAATTTGGTAATGCGGCAGGTATTGAGTATGATGACTTTTTGAAGCAGATAAATAGAGTGTGAAGGCATGTGAAGTAATTCAAGATTTTGAGTGCAAATTTTAGGTACTATGCCTGTTGATGACAGAACTTTGGAAGTGTGTATTTGAGTTCTATTGCCAGATCTCGGTATTTTGAGAGTTTTTCTGAAATACTGGACAGAAGATTATGGCTGTTCGGGATTGCTATGTCTATGATGTTAATAACTTTAGTGATTTTGATGTGAACTGTTATATCTGGACGGTTTATTATTATTACTTACATAAAAATATTGTCCTTAACCAAACCTCAGTAAAATTCTATTAAGTTTGACCAAACAGTATTTCACAAGTGAGGAATCTATTGGTGAGAGATCAACATGCATAGTTGCTTTCTGTGTGTTCCTGTTGATAGCCATGATGGTATTAATTGTGGACGAGTCAAACCTAGAAGTGGGGGTAGACCCTGCTTATGACAGCTTTTATGAAAATGCATCGAAGTTCCTCGAAAACCAAGGACTCTCATCAGTGTAAGTATTAAAGATGTATTCTTTTATATCTAGTTTATGTAAATGTAGAATCCCTCTATGGAGATTGTGAAAGGATATGGTACTGGACCACAAAACGCTGAACCCCTTTTTCTGAAATACGTCTTTATTGGCGGCTTCCTAGTTGCAGAAAAGTCTGGATTTCATAGAACGGTACAAACCTCTGTCTGCCACCAACTAGTGGCAGACTGCCACTAATGACCCAGAGAGATACAAAGAAGAATACCTTGGGAGAGCCACACTTCGGCTCGACCGGAGTAATACCACGGCCTGACAGAAAATCAGTGAGAAACAGCACTTGCGCTGTGTTCTACTGCATGATTGTGGCTTTCAGAGGCTCATATCCCAACCTCCTCTCCCCATCCCCCTCTCCATCCTCTAAAGACCAGCAAGGCACTTGTGGTGCCTCTGGTGTTGCGGATGTCCATAAGCGGCGGTAATCGCTTACGAAAAGGCGATATGTCTGCTCGTTTGCCCGCAATTCCATAAAAAAGAAACCTAATTATGAAACAGTTTTTGTAAGATTTTTCATGAACTTATTCGTCTATCAGATATAATAATATCATCAAAGATACATTATTGTTTCGAGAAAATAAATGAAATCCTTATTAATATTTTTTCGCAACACTTCCATTATAAAGAGATAAAATGTTTCTTGTATTTCTTTTACAAAGACAACTCTCGCATTAGGAATATATTTAATTTATTTCTGTGTTACGGGGATCTATACAAACATACATGAAACGGACACAAAGTACACCCAGACTTAGAACAACAATTTATGGATCACACAGTGTTGTTCCATGTAGGATTTGAACCCAACACTTGACGCAGCAGAAAGCGGTGTGGCAACCACTGAAACCACTAGGCCAACTGTAGTATAAACGGCTGTATCTTTTGATTGTGTTGGCTTAGAAGTTTGATTTTTTACAGTTTCAAGGGACACTAGACCTGAGTATTTCATATGAATTTCAGCTCGATACCACCACAGGTTCCCGAGACAGAGATAGACAAACAGACGGACAACAAAGTGACTCTATAAGGGTTCCGTCTTTGCCGTATGAGGTACGGAAAGTGTAGTCAAAAGTGTTTAGATGTTGGGGATGTTATCTTTGAAACACTAATATGTAGTTAGATTATCCCTGGCATATTCATGTTGTCCATATTGGTGGGTGGTACCGCAGACGATATCTAACGTGGGACAATTATTTCTTTCTTTTGCGTAAATTCATTTGTGAATTCTATTTTTCAGTGGTCCAGCTTCAAAATTGATTTTGAAGTTCTTCTTTGCCGTGTGGGCTGCCATTATTGGCACATTGTTCACATTCCCTGGTCTTAGAGTTGCCAGGATGCATTGGGATTCACTTAGGTTGGTATGATTTGTGATATTGTATTATGAGCTAAAATACTTTTCTACTTCAATACTAATATATTACTAGCACCTTATTAAACTAGGCGTCTTATACTTTTAGGAGTCTCTCAAAAGGAATAACTTTTCTAAGTTTTTGCATTACATTTCTCATTGATTCTTTCCTCCTATAGATCTTAGCGTGGTGTTTCATTAGCCTATACCATACCTTGGTAACTGATCTATCCAACACCAAAAGAATTATTATTAATTAATTTGGTCCAGCCGTTCAAGTGTGATGCCATAACCAAGGGGAATAGAAATAAAGTTTTATGTAAATAGAATGTGATGAATTTATATAAATATTTTTTAAGACATCTGCTTAAATATCCTAATGTATTTTTTCTACACGTATTAATAGTAATGATGATTGCGGTCGGCCTTGTTTTGTTTTTTAAAACAACTCCCGCATTAGGAATATCTATCTTGGGTCGCGGGGGACCTTACAAACATACATGAAAGGGACACAAAGAACACCCAGACCCAGAACAACAATTTGTCGATCACACAAAGTGGAATTTGGACCCACAACACTTCGCGCAGTAGAAAGCGCCTTAAAATTTTCTTTTAAATCTTCACCAATCGCAACATTGAACGCGAGTATCGTAATGCACGACTGGTTGATGCGCAATAAACTCTTAAGCCTTCTGTAGTTTATCTAAAAACAAAGTCACTAGAAAACCATTACGTTAAATTATTTTTGTTTCCTCCTCCTCGCGTAGTTGTCCTCAATTCTGATGGTCGTGACTTCTATTGCCTCAGTGGCGCAGCAGAAGCGTATGCGATTGCTGTTCTTGAGGTCTCGAGTACGATTCCCGGGATTCGTTTCAGAGTTTGGGTGTTTTCTGTCTATAATATGTAGTGATTTACAAAAAAGTATATATGTATTTATAGCAGTTGTCTAGTACCCATAATACAAATTCTGCTTAGTCTGGGACTAGATGGCGTTGTGTGTTGTGTTGTATGTCCGGAATATTTATTATTAAAATATTAATTTGGAGCTATTCTCGAGCCGATCGTAGTGCCGTGAGTACAGCAAACTTGGTCTGGCCAGCGCAACGGGCTACGGTCCCTAGGTCTTTTCCACCTCTATCTTACCCGTCACCATCTGTCTTTCGCGGTTATCGCCTTCATGAGACCGATCAGGGCGAGAGTATTACTACAATATTTTTAAACAAACTCTGTATTGACTATTAAACAAATAGTTAATACTTCGACACAATGATCATTATAGTAGCACTTTATCTCAATAGCACTGACAACTTCCAGGTACTATGGTGAAAACAAAGTGAAGTCATTGCTTCTGAATTTAAACTTCGCAATGCCATTCGTCCTTGTGTTGCTGTGGGTCCGGCCAATCACCAGACACTACCTCACTGTGAGAGTATTCAGCGGGATGGACAAGCCACTGTAAGTGTTTTTTTTGTTATTTTCTTGGGTGAAATAGGTATGAATAAATAAATATAAATCAGACATGTAATTCTGTCCAATCGTATATCAATCAATCAACAACCCATAATGTCCCACTGCTGGGCTCGGGTCTTCTCTCAGGAGAGGGTTAAGGCCATACGTCCCCACGCTGGCCGAGTGCGGGTTGGGGACTGGCAAGAATACGTTGTGGATACGTAAATCTTGCCGTTGGATGTTTTTAAGCCGCCCGAAGGCCTCCAACTAAACTTCACGATGTTATCCTATGATAACAACCGAGACCGACTGCTTAACGTGACCCCCGAATCACGGAGACGCTCATGGTAGCATGCCACTAGCGGTCACCCATCCAGGTACTGACCGCGCCATCGTTGCTTACCCTCGGTGATTGTTTCTAATCACCGAGTGCAACTGGGCTATGAGCGCCTCTGTCCTCCAACCGTAAGTCACAGCCAATCTAGCGAATTTCCTAGAGAAGAGAAATTTCAATTAAATTTTAATGCCTGTGAGAAAGAGTTATTTTTTTATAAAAACAGAAAAACACGACTGCTGAAATTTTTGTTTTCCATTTCCGAGCGCCATTTTGAAAGTTTATATGTATAGCCTATGTCACTACCACGATCCTGATGAATTCAACGACACCTTATTTGTCAAACATGTTCCAGCCGTTTGGGCTTTATGGTGTACCCAAGAAATGGACATACATACCCACATAGATACAAACGCTCGAAAAACATTACCCTCTTTCTTACGCAGTTGGGTAAAAATTTGAATAAGCACCCTATGGATGTATGAGACGTATAAAGTAAATATAATCGTGAACCTATAAAAATATTAACAATTATAATTAGGTTAAAATCATCTTTGTTTCATTATAATATTATAATATATATTCAATATAATAATATAATATATATTCAATATAATATTTAAATATCCTGAAATCCGGATGTGCGTCAGTAGATACTGTCCGTCAGGTAACACGTCTGATATTATACCACTATTTCATGAAAAAACCACATCAGTACAATGAAAAAAAAAACATAAAAATCGGTTCACCGAGTCGAAAGTTCTGAACAATCGAATCGAGAATCTTTTCCTTTTTTTAGGTCGATTAAAAACAGATAACTTTTGACATTAAACATGGGCGCCGGGAGGGTAATGGCACAGTTCGTTCACATAAAAACATTAATTTCAAAGGTAAAAGCGAAATATGATTCTGTTTTAAATTGGTCAATAGTATACGTATCTACATCAGATGCCCCTGAAAGTGATCCTGGCGGCGCCCATGCCACTTAACAGCTATTGTCATAGTTTGAATCTAATAGAGCACAGCTCATTGTAAACCTCTAGAAACTGTCTCCAAAGTACCTTCGAACTTTCAGCATGACATCTCAGGCCTACGACACTCTGCGCATAACACTAGTGGTAGCCACAATACTGGTCCGGCTCGCCCTTATGCCGAAACAGCTGCAATCGTACCTTGACATGGCACAGCGGAGAATAGACGTGCAGAAGAAGGAAGCTGGTCGGATTACTAACATCGACTTACAGAAGAAGGTAAGAGAGAAGTTTAAAGAAGTAGGGTAATAAAATTTAAGTGTCTGTTTGTCATTTCAAAGTAACACCTTTTCACTAAATGCAAATGAAAGTAAATACAATACTTACATCAAAAAATATATTCTGATTAAATTCTGTCTGTCCATATGTTCCGCCTAATCTCTGGAACGGCACGGCCGATTTTGACGGGACTTTGATGATAATAATGATGTAAGGAGTAACTTGGGATACTTTTTTTAGAGTAGCTTCGCCCCGCTCAACACCGCGGGATACAGCTAGTGTTAAATTTAATATTTATAATTTATTACAAAAAGAAAAACAAAAGGATCTTTGGTTAAAGTAGATTGTAACTAGTCTTGATTTGTATTTTTTTTTGGTGTTCTAGTTCATGAGTTCGACTGCATTAGGGAAATATATTTTGACTTTATTGATTTTTAATCAAAAATACTTTTAGCTATTACTTCACTTGTAATGGTAAAAATATATATCTTTTCTGAACCCCCATACATTATACATGGCTAGTTATGGACTGGATTCCAAGCTCATTATACTACGGTAGATACCATGTGTTTTCAATGAACTATGAATGAAATAGGAAAAAAAAGTATATATTTATTTATATCAGTTGTGTGGTACCCATAGTACAAGCTCTGCTTAGCTTGGGACTAGATGACGCCTATATGTTAGACGTCCAAAGTATTAATTAAAAAAAAATTAAAGATAATTATTATCTATTTTCCAGATCGCTTCCGTATTCTACTACCTGTGTGTAGTGGCTCTCCAGTACGTGTGTCCCATTATAATGTGCCTATACCTGACGTTAATGTACAAGACCTTGGGCGGGTACACGTGGACTGGGCTGTTCTACGAGACGCCGGAGATGTGTTCAGTCCAGGACCAGCCCACGGCCAGCAGTCCTGTGGTCGAAGGTGATGGGATTGAACAGTTTCAACTGGCATGGGAGAATTTGAAGACGGTAAATATGTTTTATTTCCAGTGTTACCTTAGATTCTTTTTGTATCTCCTTGCTCATTTTTCTTTGTTACTATGTTCTTGGTAATCTATTTAATATTTTGTGGAAAATACAAAGTGTTGTCTCATGTGGGATTTGAACCCTTAACACTTGGCGCAGTAGAAAGCTACAAAAATCGATCCGGTTTACCTGTAAAATTCAACTGTAGAAAGAAACAAGTCAGGGATACCCTAACATGTATGTATACCTAAACATGTTTCAAATTCAAACCCTCATTTCATTTCTTTTTTCTAGGTATTCACAGTGGACGTGTACAAAGGCGTGTTTGGTTTCGCAACCTGGTGGTGCTCCTTCGCGTGGTTCCTCACCACCTCGCTGGGGCTCGCCTACCAGACCTACTTCAGAATCTCATGATACTAACATGTCTAGATTATGTAGTGTTAGCTCTAGTCACAATGCCCTTTGACAATAGAACAATGACAGGCGAAGAGATGATCACTTGAGACAGCAGTACTGAAAATCGGTTTGATAATGTTTTTTTTTAAATAACTGGTTATAATAGACACACACAACCAAAAAAAAATACTTCTTAAATATAGTTTTTGTAAATTATTATATTTCGAACTATTTCAGTTTTTGTTATTTCGTTGCGGGTTTCAGGACAGTTTAATTTTTCCTGGGACTTCCCGAGTGTCGGTAATACGGTCAACATGTCGGTGTGTTCGTAGGCCACTGCTGTTGATCCTGTATGGACAAGAGTTATAGAGGTGAACGCGTAAACATAATCAGTTCTATATTCCTAGAAAATTTGGCTACAATTATATGTGTGGCGACTTCCACATACAGCGCAACAACATAAAATATATAACAGCGCCATCTACTGAAGAAACATCGAACTACGGAGCAACAAAAAAAAATAAGAAACTACCAATCCTAAATCGCGCAATAGAAGTTCTCGCGCCGATTAAAATATATACAACTTCCCAATATCAACCGTTGGGCAGTGGCCCGCCAGGCATGATCACCTCGCCTGGTTGGAGGATCCTCCCTTTGTGTTAGAGGAACATGAAACCCGTTCCTCCACAATATGTTTAAGCCTGATCTATAAATGTGGTGTAGGAAACTTGGAGCCACTTCGGCTAATTAGTTTATAAACTGCCTCTGCTAAACAAATGCTAGTGTGAAAGAACCCTTGGAGACGCGGAGATCGGATTTTTTCATTGTTAATGATAACAATGAAAAAATCCGATCTCCGCGTGAGGTTAAAAACAAAAACTGTAACTGTGTTTCATATACCTTTATTTTACGGGGGATCCCCCACGGCCCGTCACCCCTCGGGGCTTGCGGCGGGGCGGTGTCAGAACCGGACCAACTAACTCTCTCTTCATATATATCTCTCTATACAGTACTTAAAAATTGGTTTGTACATGTATATTTTTATGAATACGAAAATGGCCGGAACGATTTATTTTTCTAAAAATCTCCAGTTTTAGCCGAATCCACCCGACGTTTATTTAGTGTCTAAAAATTTAAAGTCTGAATATAATACCAAAACTATTCTATTGGCAGCGTCTATAATGATTATAGTTCAAACGTTTGTTCAATCTTTGCACAAATATCAATGTTAACCCGATCAACGATTACACAATTTGTGATATTGCGTCTAAGGACCGCCAGATTGTATGCAACTGTTACTATTTCTTTATTGAGATCTTGGGTATTTATTTGATTGTGTTTTAATTATTTGTGTGTATATATGTGTGTATTTCTTTCTTTTTTATTTATAAGCAGAGATGATAATAAATACACATTTACGAGGACATTTACGAGCTACTACCTCGTTGGCGTAGGGGTAGCGTACGCGAGTACTATTCGTGATGTCTCGGGTTCGATACCCGAGTCGGAGCAAATGTTTGTATGATCTTTGGATGTTTTCTATGTATAATATGTGCGTATTTACAAAAATAAATTATATATGTATTTATATCAGTTGTACCCATAATACAAGCTCTGCTTAGTTTGGGACTGCGGCGTTGTGTGGTCTTTTCGGTATGGTCTTGTCTCACTTTTGTTTTTGGTCAGTTTTTAAGTTTTACGAATTTGATACCTACTGCCGTGTCCGTAAATGCATAATAAATAAATAACATACAAATTGAAGTATGAGTAAGTTTTACGAATGTTACATGGGAATGTTATTTTGTATTAAACTGTTTATACAGAAATGTTTGTTTTATAAATTGTGTTTTATTCATGAACTAGCTTTTGCCCACGGCTTCCCTCGCTCAGAAGTAGATTACTTTCATCCCCTATTTTACCGCCCTAGAGGTGACATTTCCGAAAGTCTTTTCTTAGTTCACTTACGTTGTTCAAATTTCAGTGGTTGGGACTGTGTTGATCTCTGGGTATCTTAGTCAGTCACCTTCCTCTTTTATACATATATAGATACTTAGTGAATTTATACATACAAATGTTTTTCGATGACTTATTCACAGTGCAAGCCTAAAACACTGAGATTAACAACTCGATCATATTAATTATTATACACCCATTATTAACTATTTAATGATACTCCCCAATTTTGTAAAATAATAAAACAATCGTTAAGGTGATAATAAGGTTATTTTCAAAATTACTAGTGTTTGTTATTTCAAGCGGCGCTCATAGCCCAGTTGCACTCGGTGATTAGAAACAATCAACGAGGGCAAGCAACGACGGCGCGGTCAGTACCTGGATGGGTGACCGCTGGTGGCATGTTACCATGAGCGTCTCCGTGATTCGGAGGTCACGTTAAGCAGTCGGTCCCGGTTGTTGTCATACGATAACAGTCGTGAAGCTTAGTTGGAGGCCTTCGGGCGGCTTAAAAACATCCAACGGCAAGATTTACGTAGCCACAACGTATTCTTGCCAGTCCCCAACCCGCACTTGGCCAGCGTGGGGACGTATGGCCTTAACCCTCTCCTGAGAGGAGACCCGAGCCCAGCAGTGGGACATTATGGGTTGTTGATTGAGTTATTTCAAATGACTTATTTCATAAACGAGAATGGCAAATCCAGTACCATTTGATGGTTCTGAGATTAATAGCATTGAAGAGATATAATGCTAATTATTATTATGTATTTAACATATTTTCATTTATTTTTATTTTTTTAAATATGCTGCAGAATCTTAATTCTGCTCACAAAGTTGTTACAATTGCAATAACAAAACGCATTCCTAAGTTTTCTAAGCATGGTATGCTTAAAGTCTGCTTAGTTTCAAATGTAGATGTCGTTGCGTGTCAGATTGCTGCAAATATTTAACTAAAATATTAATTTTGAAATATGTATCACTTAATAAACGATAATATATATGATATTTATGGAAGAGTTTATTGATGTTCTTGGTAGAAGAGCAACATTTCATTGTTTAATCGAGAAAATCGTAAGCGAATGATTTTAATTTAAAAAATGCGCCATCTTTTTACAACAATAACAACTGAATTTAGACCCGTGTATTTCATTGTAATCTAAAATTTAAATTAACGCAATCTTCTGAAATCAGGGAATTTAAAATGTTATTGTTGGTGATATTAGCTAGCAAATAAATACAAAGACAACCCTACCATAAGATAACGCAAGGCGGTACAAAAGTCCCATACAAACCTGCCATTGTCCTTTAACCGACGTTAAAAAAGGAGGTTCTCAATTCGACGGCATATTTTTAAAAATGTTATCTGTTCCGGCTAACCTCTTGAAAGGCTGGACCGATTTCCACGCATATTTACTGGCAGATAACTGATGCTATAATGAGTAACTTAGATTACTTTTATTTTGAACTTACTTCGCCCCACGGTGTTACCCGACGTAGCTACTATATATACATGATTTTGTTTTATTTGCTTGTGTGTATTTCTTTCTTTTTTATTTATAAGCAGATATGTTTATAATAAACACATTATATGTTTTGTATTGACTGATTCATCAATGCAGAGCTTAAACCACTGAGATTACTTTACGATAATTTTTATGTTGTAACACTGACGAAATAGAAATAATAATGTGTCATTGTTTGTAAGTACACTGTACTGTTTAAATAAACTGACATAAATATAGGTACATGTAATATAAATTCTAGTTTCAACTGCAATTTAAAAAGTACACTTGCGTTGACCTTTTAAGATTATATCTCAATGCAATTGAATATTTTTAGTTTTACTTCCTCGTGCCTAACTCATGGCACTACCGTCACCCGGCCCAGTGCGCATCTGGTTAAATTATTCGATAAATATATTAACATATAAATTCTACTAATGTGTAGGAACTGGGATAATTTCAAAAAAAAAAATTACTGATAAGAGGACTACGTTATATAATACTTATTTTCATTTGGGTTAGTTATGTAAAGTATGTCCCTAGTTTTATATATACTGAAAGTCGTAGGTATGCGACTTTCGTTAAAATAATGAAAGGATTTGTTCAACGGATTTAAGTGTATTTAATTATTGTATAATATTTTATTTTTGGGTACTTACTTTGCCTGAAGCCTTACATTATGTTTTATGTACTCTCTTCTAACTGTAAAATTATAGTGTGCAAATAAAGAGTTTTCTATCTATCTATCTATGTTTGGGAATTGCGAACATACAAAAATTGCCCGAAATATACTGTTTTTGTAAAACTTGTTACACACGTATTGTTGACACTAGCTTTTCACGACTGTCGGACTGGTGCGGCTAGGACAATCAAGGTGGAGTCTAAATCAATTTTGACGATATGAATCAATCGCTGACCGCTGTGATTTCATTAGTAGATTTTTAAGGTTTCGGATTCAATCCTTTTTCCTAATTACCTTAGTGCACCTTATCGACAACAATCTTAAAAGACATGGTTGTCTTTTCGTTCGCCCTCATGACACTGAAGACCACGTGTGCGTCAATCGATGTTTCTCGATGGTTTATACCGCTTTACCCCCGCTCCCCTACCCCTAAGCATGAACGGTCATGTTTAATGTATTTAACAATGGATGTTTTTTAGGCAAGTTAGGAACATGATGATGAAAGTTTAGAAAATTTAGGCGTATAGTTTAGTAGTAAGTACTTTCGCATCATTACAAATCGAAAGGCGTTCGTTCGATATATCTCGTTTTGTATTTAGTTCAAATAAGTAGATACGATTAGTATCAATGATACCCGAAATCCCATTGCCCGTAATGTGGTGAATAAACAAAAAATAAACTTCCATGGCTCAATAAATCAGGAATGGTTTATTGTCAGCAATCGCTGAGTAACAATACAGCAGCAGAAAGTCCAATTATTATGTTAATTGCTCTGAGGTCAACCAGAAAAAATTACCTATCCAACAATCTATACCAATACGATTAGTAGTGATATATGGGGTCAAGGTTCCACATTTTACCGGTATTGATAATTGAAAAAAATCCCTTTACCCTTCCCACTGGTGGAGTTATTTTAGTAGAGATATATGAAACAGGTGGTAAAATTAGTTAAAGATTAGGAAATTCAAAACTAACGACGACTTATTAATAATACCTTTAGCTCTCTTGCGCTTATTAAAATAATATTTATTTCTAAATTGCACTACCTATCCAAATCATAAACTATGTGATGATTTGTATTTTGTCCTTTATTGGCTTCGTTTGGTAACAGAAAATAAGTTATCCCTTATTATAATTCATAGATACATATTATTGTAAGTGTTTGGTTTCAATGAAACGCACGAATTCCACTAATCAATAACTAGCGCTTTCTAGAAAATTATCAATATTGCATGAGTCACCATGTCATATTCTGTTTCGTAACAATTTTCAGTGTTGCATGTGATAACCAACTGAGTGCTACAAAAGAATTAACCATAAATTTAGATATTTAATACTTGGAGTTAAAATACAAATAGCAGTTAGAAAGTAGTTATTAAACGGCTCAATCGATCAAGCAAGAGGAAATATTCAAAATTTCAAATATTAGATTTTTAATGTTGGCAGCATTTTATGCATCCTTTTAGTGATGTCAAAACTGTTTCATCGAAAAGAAAATACAATTTTCCAAATTACAGTTAAATTTACCTTTTGAGTCGTTAGGACCATATTTCAATATTCGTAAAACATCACTTAAATAATTGTTTGATTTAAAACTCAACTGAAATCCAGTAGTAAAATAAGATAAAAAAAAGTGCGTACGTACAAAGTACACATGTCAGAAGTGAAACTTCTTTGGCGAACTAATTTATCAGTCTTGTCTATATTTATACAAATCTAAAACTTTAGATTTCCGAGACTTAAAGGAAGGGAAAAAGGAAGATATGTTAGGAATTTAATTGTCATTAAAATATTAAAAGTGTTGAAAATTAATATAAATTATAAATTTAGTTTTTTTTATTTATTTCTTCAATATTTACACTATTCGACGCGATTTCTATAGGTATTGTTGTGACTAAAGCATCCCTACTCTCACTCCATTGCTAGTTGCTTCATACTATGTTCGCCCTGTCTTACTCTCTCTCAATCGGTCTCGATCGCTCTCTCTCTCTTTTTCGACACTTCCGTTGCATACTTGCGTGACGTTACATTTGTAAAAATTTTACCCTCATGCGCCTAAAGAAGTTTTCACTTCAAAAACAGAAAAATATTTATACAATACTTCATTTTGTTAACAAAATCTCCTACTACAAGTAAAACTGAATTTCTCTCACACAAATTATAAAATGTTCACAAATTTGTTAGATTGAACACTGTTAAAATATAAACTATTTCCTGATTTATTAAATTTTACTGATGTGCTAAATCTAGTCACATAATTTCTCTTTGTTAGTGATTTATTCATTTTATTTGCTTTTTACGTGTACAATTCTTTAGCAAAAAAAAAGGATATTTACGTAGTTTCTCCACGTGTAAATTATGTACTGTAAAATACCTATGTTCGAAAACCGATATCGACTCAGGTCGGTAACAAACTATCACAATCTTATACGACCCAAGCCAAACAGCCCGGTTACACACTTGTCGTGGTGTGCTAGTGGAGGGTTGTCGAGGCGTGGCACGCGTCTAAACGCACCATTACATAATAGGGAATATGCAACTTTTTTTTATTTCATAATGTGATCATTTACGTCTCTATAACATAAAAATATATAAATAGGCTTGAAAATAGTTAAACAAATTTTCAAAGTTAAATTTAAAACACCGACTAAATTTGAGCTATGACGTCTTTGTTATTTCACGTTTGTTTCTATTCAGTGTTTCAGTTGCTATAGACTTATTGACAGTTTTAATTGCTATAAAAATCATTGAGGAAGGTAATTTTTCTCACAAACACTACTAACACAGTTTGAATTTCGACCCTACCTCCATACCCAGACACATGTGTACATAATATGTTTACAATATACTTAAAAGGTATTCCATACAATAATGAATCTAAAAAAAAATTTTTGAGGCCGATAAAATTTTTATGCATATTCCATATTGTATTTTTTCGGGTTATAAATTGTTTTAATTTAAACCGACTTCAAAAAAGGAGGAGGTTCTCAATTCGATAGTATTTTTATGTTTGTTACGTCAGAACTTCCGTCTGGATGAACCGATTTTGATGATTTTTTTTATTTGAAGTGGTATCATTTCAATTTGGTTCAGTTCTTCAAATCGTTTTTTTTTTGTTAAAATTTTGTATTATAGATATAATACAAAATTTCAAAAACCTAGATAGGTACGGTCAGCATCGTAAGTACTAAAGTACGTGATGAAAAGATAATAATATATTTGCCAGAATGTATGTGTACACAATACGATCTTATATTTAAACATGGCCCATATACATTCTACCAATATATTTATAGTACGCAAATATTTTGTATGGTTCATTTTTAATAACATTTATTAAATTTATTAAATTATAAATATCCTCACTTGTAATGTCAAAAATATTAATATATGTTAAAAATTAAAAATACATTAAAATAAAATAGTCTCATAAATAAAAAATGTAAAATGGTAGCTAACAATAATCATAGAATTTCCCTAGAAATATATTCAATGATTTGAAAAATAATAATTGGGTGAAATAAAAATATAAACCTTTAATTACATCCTGTTCTCGCGAGACAACACAAATTCATTTAATTCCTATATCTTTCAACCAAGAGCACTAATCAATTTATGTTTTGCTTTTCCAACAAAACAACTTCTTTGGTAATGGTTTTGTGTATAATTCAAATAAAAATAGAGGCTCTACAACACACTTATTGTGTTTAATAAGTAAAACCAATTTGTTTTTGAAGGCCACTGTTAAACTTTTTTAAAATTAAATGCAATTTTAACACTTTCGATAAATGTTTATGCCGACAACACTAGGAGTAAATATCGTGTACAAGAATCGCCCGCCTAAAAAAACTGCGGTATTCAGCCCCGACCAATGAAATGATAGCGTACCACGAGAAGTCGCATCCGATTGGTCCACAGCTTGGAATATTCCAGAATCTTTTAGTGACGTCGAGTGACGCATCCCCTCGCTTATAAACTCCTTGGTGAAATTTCAACGCCAGTTCATTTCGTGAAGCGAAGCCGTCAATCGCGCACGTTTGCTGAGTTTTGCTCTAAGACTTAATAAGTCAACGACTGAGATAGTTTTACATTAATTTTAACAAAGTAAGTAAAGTTTACGTTTTATCATGCTATCTGAGTTTTAGACTTAATAATATGTGCCTACGCCGTACAGAAATTTAATCGGTCTTTCCCTTGTGTTTTTCACCTCTTGAAATAATTTTTGATTTAGAATTACAAATCTTCTATCTCTTATATTTCTAAGATTATTTTCATTTAATATACTAAATATTTCGATTATTATAAATTTAAGTAGTGTAACCATGTTAGTGAATTTGACTGTTCTTTTTTTTTAGTACACGTGCCCCTTTGTTCGAATTTTACAGCTTTAAGCACGTTATTCGGTTAATTCTTCAAATAATTCTCAAAATTGTACAATCTTAATTGACCTCTTAGTTATCATCGCCATTCGAGAACGTTCCGCTACCTAACAGTATCGATTTTACTAGTAATTGCCGTTGATTAAATTTTGGCTTATTTTTCCTTGTAGCAATTATTACTTGGAATAGATTGTAGTTTACGGTTAACCTATGTGGTTTTCCGCTCAAAACCAGGGTTTATTCCCACGTGGGCGTGCATCCAGTTACAATCTTACCAAAATGGCGGCACGTGACGCCAGTAATTGTTTGAACAATATTTTCTGCTATTGTTCTACTGGCATGTATTATAGCTGAACTATAACGTGGTTTTTCTGTTGTTTCAGATGGCTAAAGCACCAGCTGTAGGTATTGATTTGGGTACCACTTACTCGTGTGTGGGAGTATTCCAGCATGGTAAGGTGGAGATCATCGCCAACGACCAGGGCAACAGGACCACGCCCTCATATGTCGCCTTCACAGACACCGAGCGCCTCATCGGTGATGCCGCCAAGAACCAGGTGGCGATGAACCCCAACAACACAATTTTCGGTAAGTTTACTAACTGCGTACCTGTATGAAAAGGTTATATGACGCTATCTCAAGGTGAAGTAAAAAGGTGCTACAAATTGTAATACACTTAAAATCAAGTCGCTATATAAACCTAAGTACGTTGAAACCACATTTAATATTCAATCTGTACTATCATTGTTGCTGTTGACCACGTGGTATTCAGTTCTCTTGTTTTGACCCAAAAGAATCGATTTTTAAATATATCGTTAAATTAAAGCTATTCTGTACAAGTTTTTGGCGCCATAATGTGTACAAATACAATACAACTCTGACATGTGAAGTTCCGTGACTTACCTTATTTAAGTTCAGTGACTCATCTTCCTGCTTGTATGAAGGTAGCAGTGTATGCGATTAGACAATTTAACTATTGACGTCACTACATCATAGGGTGAAGTTCGAACATTTAACTCGATTCGGCTAATTTATTTTTCAACAAGACCCACTTTTAGAAAGATTATAGTAACATTTTATTTATACAACAAAAAATTAAAATGTTAACCTACCAAAGCAATCGGCATTCAAACTTAACGTGTTGGTGGTTAGACTAGGTTTACACCTACGTTACCGTGACTAGGCGATTCAATATGTCATTATGGTACATTTTTTTGACCTATTTGAATGATGTGCGTGTACTATTTGTAGTTACTTTCATGATGATACCCAATATACTAGACTAGAGTCTCTGAACATTGTGAGTGATAAAAATAATCTGATGAAAACACAACAATTTTTTAAATAGGTTTCTGCTAGTTCTAGGTCTAAAGTTTTCTTTTCATTGTTACAGATGCCAAACGTCTAATCGGCCGTAAATTCGAAGATGCCACTGTCCAGGCTGATATGAAGCATTGGCCCTTCGAAGTAGTCAGTGATGGTGGCAAACCAAAGATTAAGGTCGCCTACAAGGGAGAGGACAAAACCTTCTTCCCTGAGGAAGTCAGCTCTATGGTGCTCACAAAGATGAAGGAAACAGCCGAGGCCTATCTCGGCAAAACGGTGCAGAATGCAGTAATTACGGTTCCAGCATACTTCAACGACTCACAAAGACAGGCCACAAAAGATGCGGGTACCATCTCTGGCCTGAACGTTCTCCGTATCATCAACGAACCGACTGCTGCTGCGATTGCGTACGGTCTTGACAAGAAGGGCAGTGGAGAACGTAATGTCCTGATTTTCGATCTCGGCGGCGGAACCTTCGACGTGTCCATCTTAACCATTGAAGATGGTATTTTCGAAGTAAAGTCCACCGCTGGTGACACTCACTTGGGAGGAGAGGACTTCGACAACCGTATGGTCAACCACTTCGTCCAAGAATTCAAGAGGAAGTACAAAAAGGATCTGGCTACCAACAAAAGGGCTCTCAGGCGACTTCGCACCGCCTGTGAGAGGGCGAAGAGAACTCTCTCTTCTTCCACCCAGGCAAGCATTGAAATTGACTCTCTGTTTGAGGGTATCGATTTCTACACGTCCATCACTCGGGCTCGTTTTGAGGAACTCAATGCAGATCTCTTCAGATCCACCATGGAGCCAGTTGAAAAGTCTCTCCGTGATGCGAAGATGGACAAATCTCAAATTCATGACATTGTACTTGTGGGAGGTTCCACTCGTATCCCCAAGGTTCAGAAGCTCCTCCAGGACTTCTTCAACGGAAAGGAGCTAAACAAATCCATCAACCCCGATGAGGCCGTCGCTTATGGTGCGGCCGTCCAGGCCGCAATTTTGCACGGAGACAAGTCCGAGGAAGTGCAAGACTTGTTGCTACTTGACGTGACCCCACTGTCGCTCGGTATCGAGACTGCCGGCGGTGTCATGACCACATTAATCAAGCGCAACACCACCATCCCCACCAAGCAGACCCAAACCTTCACCACCTACTCTGACAACCAACCTGGTGTGCTCATCCAAGTATTTGAGGGTGAGCGTGCCATGACCAAGGATAACAATCTCTTAGGAAAGTTCGAACTCACTGGCATTCCACCTGCGCCCCGTGGCGTGCCCCAGATTGAGGTAACCTTCGACATCGACGCCAACGGTATCTTGAACGTATCTGCCGTCGAGAAGTCTACCAACAAGGAGAACAAGATCACCATCACCAATGACAAGGGCCGTCTCTCGAAGGAGGAGATCGAGCGCATGGTCAATGAGGCTGAGAAATACAGGAACGAAGATGAAAAGCAGAAGGAAACCATTCAGGCCAAGAACGCCTTAGAATCTTACTGCTTCAACATGAAGTCCACCATGGAGGATGAGAAGCTTAAGGATAAGATCTCGGACTCTGATAAACAGACCATCCTTGACAAATGCAACGATACCATCAAGTGGTTAGACTCCAACCAGCTGGCTGACAAGGAAGAGTATGAACATAAGCAGAAGGAACTTGAAGGTATCTGCAACCCCATCATCACGAAGATGTACCAGGGCGCTGGAGGCATGCCAGGTGGTATGCCTGGAGGTATGCCCGGAGGCATGCCTGGCTTCCCCGGCGGCGCTCCCGGAGCCGGAGGCGCGGCACCCGGTGGCGGCGCTGGACCTACCATCGAGGAGGTCGATTAAACATTCCGGTATTAAGCTATCAGTATCGCAATGAAAATAAATGATTGAAACTTACTTGGTATTTAATTATTCATTTGTTAATTTTCTATACAGAACTCTCATCCCATGATATCAAGTACTTACTTTACCAAAAACATAACGATTCATACCTTTCCATATCCTAAAGCGCTAGAGCATAATCTGTTTCCATATGTATCATGTGATATCAGACACGCAATCGCCTGTAATTAATTTAAAACTTGGTGATATGCTATTAGCGTAGAATGAACGGAATGAAAGTAAAATAATGCAAGTACGTCATAAAAGTTATTGACAAGGGAGTCAAAAGACAAGTCACGTAACGGGAAACTGGTTTTATTTGTCACGCTTAGTACGTAGCACAATTTTATGTTGTATACCTATTTCCAATTCACGAATTCCATGTCAAGATTTAAAACTACAACCAGCTGTTACTTGAAGCAAACCATTCAACGCCACCTAGTTTTTAGGGTTCCGTACCTCAACAGGAGAAAACAATCCTTATAGGATCACTTGTCTGTCGCGACCATTTTACTCAAGAACGCGTGGAGGTATCAACCTGAAATTCATGTCAAATACTCTACTTCAGTCTACTGTCTTTTGGAGCTGAAAAAAAATTCTATGCCAACGCAATCAAAAGATACAGCCGCTTCTACTGCAATTTTTTTATTTGGGTATTTCCCGTGAACTTTGGTATGAAGCATCGTCTTACAGCACAGATAAAGAAAAAATTGCGAATAGCATAAATTGTTAGTAACTTACGTTAAATAAAATACATACAGATTCGTACCTAAGAATTCGTTTAACGATTTAATTGGTCGCGGTTGGTAGTACGGATAATCGGGAATCCGCAATAATATTATAATATCCTTGGGCTACCGTTTATCTGAAGGCTAACCATTGAATTTTCAAAATATTCTTACCGGGGGCGCGTCCAGTATTCGTCAGGGCTCAGGCTGGCCCAATTAGTTTTGTAAAAAGATAAGCCTGACATGAAGACCGGCTCCTCTATAATTTTACATCGTGAACTGTTAAACCATCACTAATCAGTCTCAAAACCATAAGTTCATGACACTGATTTGACTATTATCATTAATATTGAGTGTCACTGGCGTGGATTTTGTGACAAAAATTTAAGAATTGGTCGGTCAATAGCTTTCCTAAATACCTACTTACCTATAGGTGTTTTTTTAAACGCTAGCTCTAAGACTTCGCAAAAATGCGAAAGATTAGTCTAGTCTTACACTAGGTTCCACCATTGTCAGATGTTTGCCTAGGGACTCTTGATACTTAAACCGCCACTGTTTACATAGCCAGACTTAAAGGATAAATGAGCTATCACCCAGTAAAAAATTGTTTTCAATTTGAACTAATTTATATATACAAATAAGTAAAATAATCGCTTTTTATTAAATGTATATTATGTATATATACACGGTGAATATGTCAAAATATCACTTTTTTCAAATTTTGTTAGTCTGTCTGTTTGTTCCGGCTAATCTCAGGAACGGCTAGACCGAGTTTGACGGGACTTTCACTGGCAGGCTACTATTTTAGACTAGCTTCACCCCGCGGTACGACCATAACCACGGATAACACTGCGGGGTTCAGCTAGTACTTAATATAATTAGCTCGTTCATCTAAAGAAACAAACTCCTAGAATCACTTGAGTTTCTTTGAAAGCGCCTGTTTTATCCCTATTGAAACGCTCAATGTGTGACGTAAATTGTCCATTTAAGCCCATGTTCGTTGACATGCGAAGACCGTCGACCTCGCATTTATCAAAGGGCAGGTGTAGTAAAATGTTCATGGTTCTATGGAACTTTATTGCACGATAATAAACAGTCTAGAATTATCTCGACGCAGGTAAGTGACTCGTGTGTCGCATTCCGATCGATAACAGAGACTAGTGGAGTCGAGAAGTTCTATAGGTCGTAACGAGCAGCAAAAATATTCAAATAAAACTCCAGTGAAAACGTCTAAGAACTTCGAGACTGACTAAAGAGTAGGTACACTGCCTAGCAATATTGAATGACTTATAAAATACAAAGAAAAACTAGTAAATTCCAGAGCCTGAATTTTACGTTTTCGTTAAACAATAATATAATATATTTTATTTATTTATTTATTTAAAATTTCATGCACATTTGTACATTGGTGGACTTAATACCCAAGGCATTCTCTTCCAGTCAACCTTAGGGTGGTGTAGAAATCTTGTGAGGTAGGTGGTGCACAGAGGTAACATCATCAATAGAAAGAAGCTTTACACAAAAAAAACATATACATACATATAATATTTTATAAAGAATAAATACATTTATTGATATCCATACATATATAT
>PKRV01003831.1:842628-981083 GCA_003709505.1 Hyphantria cunea
TATATATATATATATATATATATATATATATAAATATATACTGACACAAATACACTACGTTCGTATACTATCATAACCCGAATATAAGGTAAAACAGTTATCGGTTGGAACTTTCTGCCGTTTCATTGAGAAGGAGATCGTGTAACTTCTTTTTGAAAGTAAAACGGTTTGTGGACATTCTGATTTCGAGTGGGAGGGCATTCCAGAGTAGTACCGCTTGGATAAAAAAAGAAGAGTTCATGAAATCTGAATGGTGAGAAGTACGTAAGAGCAGCAGATTATTTTCTGACCGAAGGTTTCTGTCATGATTAGAGGACAGATAACGGAAGTATGAAGCAAGGTAAGTCGGAGAAAATGGCGAGTTACGAAATGAAAATAGGAAGGTAAGTGCTCGCTGATTGCGACGTAGGCGAATAGGCAACCATTTTAGTTGGGAACGTAAGACAGACACATGGTCGTACTTCCGGAGATTAAAAATGAATCGAATGCAGTTATTAAGAAGGCGGTCTAGTGTATTGAGGAGATCTGCATTTAGGTCGAAATAACATACATCACCATAGTCAAATATTGTGATTATTAAGGACTGCATGAGAATTATTTTGGTGTTAGACGGTAGGGAATTCTTGAGACGATATAACGTTCTCATGTTTCCTGTTACCCTTTTACTTCTGTAAGTCGCCAAAAGTACGTCACCTTTTGCATACTTGTCTCAGAAACAAACATTGTTTGTATTATCTGAGATTTTTGCATAACAAATTAGATTGCTCACACTCGCTCACAACTCATATTAAACTACTAGCTGTGCCCTACGGTACAACAACAACCACGGGAAACGCCACGGGGCGAAGCTACTCAAACAATCATTATAGAGCTATCTGTCAGTGAAAGTCCCGTCAAAATTGGTTTAACTGCGCTAGAGATTTCCGGGTAAAAAACAGACAGAAATTAAAAAACAAAATTGATGTGAGTACGTATACCTGCTTCCATACACATTTAGTGTAAAGCTGTGATTTGAAATCACAAACAGACCCTTCAATTTCATTTATTTGTATCGACTGTATGGCCGAAGTCGTAAATTCGGAGTATAGGGTTCATTTTTTAAGTGCACAATCTTGGTGGTACAAAATAAGTAAACTTGCATATCAACCTTATCTTTCTATCTATACCTACAGTGTGCAATGTGTGGGTACATACAAGACCTTGTCTCGCTCACTAAGCTATTATAACCATACAATGATACAAATAAGTACTGTTCACAGAACAGTAGTGCATCGATTGCAGGTTGCGCTGTAATGTAATATTTCTGATATAAATATGACTCCAAGGTGAAGGTCTCCGTTGCGTGTTAAACTTCTTTATTTATAGTTCAAAGGAAACAACTTATTTTATACTAGCTGAGCCCCGCGGTACAAAGTGTCAATTTATAAATTATAGCCTATGTGCTATTCTGATGTATAAGCTACATTATTGTAAAGTTTCATTAAAATCCATTCAGTAGTTTTTACGTGAAAGAGTAACAAACATTCATCCATACTTACAAGCTTTCGAGTTTATAATATTAGAAGGATATCTCGTGATTGTTTTAAAAGAAAAAAATCTGCTATTTAAAAAAATAAGTATCCTAATATACGTATGGCTTACACCCTCTCCAGAATGAGAGGAGACCCGATCCCAGCAGTCAGCCATTATGGGTTCTTAATTTTCCTAACATAATGAATAAATAATAATAAATATTTCGGACATCTAACACACAACGCTATCTAGTCCCAATTTAAGCAGAACTTGTGTTATGGGCACTAGACAACTTTTTTAACATTTTTGTAAATACACACTTATTTTGTAAATACATACATAGAAAACAAAATCAACAAAATAAAAATTTCCAGAAAACCAAATCATACAAACATTTAGTCCGAATCGAACGCGAGACCTCAAGCACAGCAGTCACATACGCTACCAATGCACCATTGAGGAAGCCATAGTGTCATCACAACAGTAACATTTTACATCGAATGCAATCAATCAATCAACAACCCATATCGTCCCACTGCTGGGTTCGAGTCTCCTCTCAGGAGAGGGTTAAGGCCATACGTCCCCACGGTGGCCAAGTGCGGGTTGGGGACTGGCAAGAATACGTTGTGGCTACGTAAATCTTGCCGTTGGTTTTTTTAAGGTGCCCGAAGGCCTCCAACTAAGCTTTACAACTGTTATTGTATGATAACAACCGGGACCGACTGCTTAACCTGACCTCCGAATCACGGAGACACCCATGGTAACATGCCACCAGCGGTCACCCATCCAGGTACTGACCGCGCCGTCGTTGCTTACTTTCAGTGATTCTTTCTAATCACCGAGTGCAACTGGGCCATGAGCGCCTCCGAATGCAATCAAATTCAGTCACATTTGTTTTTTGTTTGTAACGTTTTCATGCTTAACCATTACATCGACCTTTATATTCGCATCTTTTAGATACCTGCACTTTGTCAGGTTTAAATAAAAGCTGTCGATGGTCGTACCAGCAAGCACGGATAGTTTTCTATTTTTGAAATTGTAAAAGATTACGTAGACGTAAATCTGACTATCGTTTTTTATTATTAATCTGAATATGGTGTCGTGAATAACACATGTAATTTGTGCTAAAACATATTAAAACTAGTGTTTACTATTCGGATTGCCTTTTTCCTCTGATATATACCCTAACAAAGGCCTATTAAAGAGCACCAAATATGGCGTTTTCCGAAGACTAGAAAAATCTTTTAAACTACTATCATGAATGTCAAAAGCTGCATATGTATGTAAGAAAAAGTTGACATTAGTAACTGTTCTCTACTGACTGACTCTGACTTTCACTGACACATTAGGTCCACAACCAAAATCAGCCCTGTTCTCAATGAAATGATTCAATGGCTGATGCATTGTTCCTGACCTTATACCTACTTATTCTTCTAAAAAAGATGATACACTTACAAACCCTAACTACCCACTTAGACACAAACACACACAAACGGTTTTAAATTAATGTGAACGCTTGTATTGGAATGTATTAAGATTCCAATAAATTCTAGTTGTAAATGAGAAATTACTTAATAATAGTATTTTGAATGAGTTTTTGTTTTGCCAGATTCCGTTTTAACCTTTTTCCTATAAAACAGTTAACCAAATTAATATACCTGACAGTTTTTTTTTTATTTAACGCATTTTAACCTTTTCATATAAAATAATAATTTAACTAATGACCAGATAAAATTAATTAAAGTACCTACAACCAGGATGTGTAGGTATTGTGCGACTGCCGGTATGCTGCGCGATTCAAATACCGCGCAGATTGTATTGATCTTTTCATCTGGTAGAACATTCACTTGGCCATTGCTCTCCGCAATGATAGCGCGGGAATCACAGACATCATATCATGTACATCTACAGAATACTTCAAAGTTGTTCTTTTAAAAGATGTTGTCTTTTAAAAGACAAAGAGCTCGAAATTCGACAGAATTCACTAAATCATTATGAATAAAAATATAATTGACTAAATAAATTACCTTTAACTCATTAACAGAGCTAATTTGGAATATTTAAATTGGACACTTATTTATAGGATTGCTAAACTTGTATTTTTTTGTCCAATTATACGTAGGAGATAATTTAGAAATGTTAAATGACATTTTTTCGGAGGAGTATGTTTGGGTGTTTTCTGTGTATGACAAGTATATTTTTACAAAAGTATATAAATATGTATTTATATCAGTCCAGTACCCATAAAATACCCATAACTCTGCTTAGTTTGGGCCTAGATGGCGTTGTGTGTTAGATGTCCGAAATATTTACTTACTTACATTTCTTTTGTTAAATATACTTTCGTATTAAAAAAATCGGTACATTTTTTTCAAAATTATACATTTATTTACTATGCCCAATGCAAAAGCAATGTGTGATGAATTCCACTACGATTCCAAGATAGCTCCGTCTATAAAAATACTTTGACCAGGAATAACACCAGCATAGAACACTATTAATATGCAGAGGCCATCGTTCTTAAAATGAGAACCCAAACAACTGGAATGAGTTATAATTAGAATTTTTATAAGCAAAACTTATAACCAGCAACTATAAGTTTTGATACAAATAGATACCGCACAATATTTTTAATAACTAGCCTTCGGACGTAGCTCAGGTCTGATCTTGTTAATCCTACTATTTTGTTATTTGTGTTAATTGCATTTTGACTCGAAGTGATGTTAAAAAATAACTAGTTTTTTAATTAAAAAAAAAGTTTATCATGAAAACTTTCAACAAGATAATGTTTAAATAAATTTAACCCGACTACCTAAAAATTTTTGATGAAAATTTTGTAACCTAAGTCACCCGGGCCATTAATATGAATCTATTGACACTTCATTCAATAAAGTTTCAGCTGTATAAGCACTATGGGGCATGGAAACCAATATACATAGACAATAAATAGCAAAAAGTATTACCCTTTCTTTTGAATTCGTCGTAGCTGGGTAAAAATAGTAATAAAACAACCCATTTTAAACTACCTTACCTACAAAACTAATGGTCTCACGCAGACCGGAATGGGACCGCAATAATTGATTCTATCGAACTCGCAAATATATTTGTTTGATAACCTAACTTCGTTGCCAGTACCTAATGATAACTAACATAATGTGTTCTGTTTAAATACTAATAAATTTGAAAAAAAAAATAAGTTGAACTAAGAGAAGAGAAAAAATGTTTTGTGGTACATATTCATAAACAATCTCGTGACCTTCTTCCTATTTTTATTGAAAGAGGTCGTCGCAATGTGTACTATTGCATAGTATAGCAGTTTCTCTGGCTGCTTTTATAGACAGCCGTCTCTCTGTTGCCAAACGGCCTTGGAAAAAAGGATATAGAAAGCTGGTACATTGGCAAAAGAAAAAAGATACAGCTAAAGGATACCTACCGGAAATCTCTGTGAGAACAAAGTATTAAAACTGCAGTAGCTCGAAGAAGCTATAGTATGATAGCCTTTTTTCTTTTTTTTTACCCAGTCTTAGAAAAACAATTTATATGGATCACACAAAGTGTTGTCCCATGTAAGATTTGAACCGAAAACACTTGGCGCAGTAGGAAGCGGTGTGGCGACCACTGAAACCACTAGGCCAACCGTATAGTGTTTGTAGTCGTGTAGGCTTTGATTTAAGTATGTAGCTACCAACATGGGACTTCAACTAATTTACAATAGAAGGAACACATTCACACGACAACGATGTACATATCTGGTTAGTAGAATGATTTTGTAAAAATAATATGTAAAGAAAAAAACATCAAGTACTATCATCAACCACTAACCAGGTATAGATCGCACATTACTACAAAATGTCTGTAAATTTTCAAAACTAAAGTCAGTAAACCCTGAGTTAATAAAATAGAAGGAATATAATGGGATATCCGGATGATACCAGACACAGGCACAGATTCACCAGACACACTGTCAGACAAATATCGATATCAATTCCGGATGTCATAGTATCGTATTTCATTACTTTTTATTTTATTTATGGGCCTACCAAAGTGACTATCTGCCTGTTGGAAAACGTACGCAGAATCCAAAAGTGGTTGTCACCATATTCATTGCGAATGCACCTAAAGCACAATGCAGCGTGGTGACCATGGTGGCCTAGTGTTGCTTCTGCATCATTGGGCCTCCGGTCTCATACTCACCAACGAAACACGACTGCACGAATGCTGTCATTTTAATGTTGATCTTCTGTGCGAGGGTAGTACCGCCCCGGCCAAGCCGGCCTGTTCGTGCTTAAATCAGCGTGGCTCTACTAACTTTAACTTATCTTTAAGTGACATTTTTTAGAGAGTTGATACAGGATTTCCTTCTTCCGTATTGCACATAACCGAATGTAGATATCTCCAGGAAGTAAACAAGAACATCTGTCTGATCTATGGCAAGGTAGTGGCCTTAGTTTATAAATATAGTTACTGAAAGAGACATGTTTTATTTAGTCTATGATTACTAAAAAAAGCCTAGAGCTTTAAAACTATGATACGTTATAACTAAATTACCCTAAGAGTACTTAACTAATTTTAAACTTCTTGAGTCTATAAGCTTAAAATATTAATCAATAATCAAGAAAACAATAAAACTATTGAAAGTGGCATTTATAATTTCTTTTATTTTGTTTTCTTTTAAAGGCTGATGTTCAACTCTGTTATAAAAGGAGATAAAGAATTTTAACAAAAAAAAAACCGACTTTAAAAAGCATCAACAACAAACGCAAAATGAATATACTTGCGAATGAATATCGTATGTGGTTACTAATATGCATAAGGTATTCAACTGTAGGTATAAAATCAATGTCTATAAATCACTGTTATTATCTTTTCAATTTGTTATTATATTCGTTTCTTTTAAATACGCATAACTATGCCCTTACATTTCTCCACTATCCTCTGTTCACTCAGGGTTTGCTGGCAGAAAACTCAATGTTGGGTTAAGCACGCCTTTTGTACATGACACTTCCTTGTATTTTATTCATACTTCTATTTTCAATGTGTACAATAAAGCATAAATACAAATACAAACGCAAACATATGTATGAAAGTTAATTAAATATCATCTAACTCCTATCCATTGAGGAGTGGTACCTTACAACATCAGCTCACTTAAATAAATTGAAAGAATACGACTAAAGGTAACACAAAAACATATGATATTAAGCAATGAACCTCCTAGTCCTAACTGTTAAGGAGTTGTATCTTCCACTATCGGCTCACTATCATAAAATGATGATAAACAGATGCAAATATTGGAATAGCTTAAGAAAATATATGAAAAACATAATGTTTTCATCAAAATAAATGAATTTAGTCCAAACACAAGGTAGCTACTGAAAACCGTTGAGGAGTTCCGTTAACTCTTCTTCGTCTTCATAATCAGACTCATGACAATTTCAACCCTTCTAGGTAAAAAGTTCTCATCAATACAAATTAAACAAGCACAAACACAAGGTAGCTGCTGTAAATCTCGGAGGACTTCCCTCGACTGCCTTTCGACTCCATCACCAGATCGACTCCACTGACTCCAGACCTGTATTAAATTGTAGTGAAAAAAATAATTAACAAATGCACTGGCCGTCCCTACGAGTCTCGAAGGTTCCCCTCGATTTCTCTAGGAAGTCATCATTAGATCCTGGTTTCTTTACCATGGTTTAAATCTTGGGATATCTGCTTTCGAACCAAAAAAGAATCATCACAATCGGTTCATAAACAACGAAGTTATCCGCGACCACACATACAAAAAAAATGTGTAAGGTCGAATTGAGAAGCCTGTTCATTTTTTAAGTCGGTTAAGAAACGTCACCAATGTATCAACGGCACAAGTTATTATTCTAATGATAATTCCGTAAGCCTCTTGAATACACTTGGTGAATAATCGCATACTCGTCGTTAGTGGTGTCTACCCCCAGTACTAATGAAGAGATCAAATAGCAGCCCCCATAGCCAACACTTTGTCTATGATTAGTCAACGACAAACCAAAATTTAGGCGTTAAGTATTATGACATGCCAATGACACACGAGAATTCGGGTGTTAACGATTACAGAAAGAAAAACGCTTGCAACTTGGCTAGGGGGCAGATCTACAAACGAAAGAAAACATTACCCGAAATCTTTTAGTTTCTAAGAAGATGCCCATGCCTAGCAGCGAACTACTGGAGGCTGAAATGCGGAAGGAAGTGTGGAGACTTTCACATACAATGCAACAACAGAAACACACTACAACGCCATCTACCGAAGATATGTCGAACTACGGAATAACGAAGGCCACTAAGAAACTATCCCTAAATCGCGCAATAGAACTAATCCTAAATCGCGCAATAGAAGATGGGCAGTGGCCCGCCAGGTATGATCACCTCGCTTGGCCGGAGGATCCTCTCTTTGTGTTGAAGGGACATGATATCAGTTTCACCACAGAAGGTAAGCTATAAGGTAGGTAAGGTTTTCTAAACCACTTATAAACTATTTACTTTTTAACTGTCTAAAAAACTATTTTAACATAAAATTAATGTTTAATTACAGCTAAGAATTTATTACAGAGTAGAACATTTTAAGAAAATGTAACCATCAATTTTGTAAAGAAATTGAATTCGCGCCAAAACTTGGCTTGAATCCAGGTCTGAGCACTTCAGTGGGTTGCGTCGTCAAGAAAACGTTCGACAATCCATAGTTTATACATGTATAGGTATCTTATCATTGTTTTTAGCGACGTCACTAAACCTAAGTCATTGTACTAGTGACCTGAGGTGAATAAAGAGCGAAGATCTTATTTTTATTTTAAAGCTTCCAATTTCGTTTCAGTACCTTGTTAGGGTAACAAAAGTCAAGAGCGAACGCAGAGCAATTTGTACTAAGTATTAATGTATAATTAATAATAAAATATATATATATATATATAAATAAAGGCAACCGTTACTGACTGACTTATCAATGCACAACTCAAACCACAAAACGGATTACGCTGAAATTTGGCACACATACAGCTATTATGATGTAGGCGTGCGCTAAGAAAGGGTTTTTAACCTCAAAAGGCGCGAAAAGGGGATTCAAAGTTTATATGGAGAACCAATGTAACGTAAGTTTTTCGTTTTTAAACTTCGCGGAATACATGTTTTAACTAAATAAGCAAATACCTACATACATACAATCACGCTCTTTTCCCAGAGAGGTAGGCAGAGGCAATTAACTCCACTTACCACGGTCTTGACACACCTCTTTTGCTTCGTCTATATTCATCAATCGCTGCATGCATGCTCGTTGTTTCACATTACCCTTTTTCATTCAATTTTCATTGTATTTCCCACGTAAAAAAGTGGCATAACCATAGACTCATATATTAATTGGAAGGCACACACTGACCTTATTAAAAATAAACTATCTCGATTTACATAAGTTCAAAGTCGCTCAGCGTGCTATGGAGAGGGCTATGCTCAGCGTTTCTCTAAGGTATCGCATCAGAAACGAGGTGATCCAACAAAAAACCAGAGTCATCGACATAGCCCACAGGATTAGCAAGCTGAAGTGGCAGTGGGCTGGCCACATTTGCCGAAGAACCGATAACCGTTGGGGTAAACGAATTCTTGAGTGGAGACCGCGTAATCGGCGTCTAGGACGTCCAGAGGCAAGGTGGAGCGGTGATTGGCGCAAGACGGCTGGCAGGAGCCGGATGCGAGAAGCCATAGATCGAACTAAGTGACGTGAAATTGGAGAGGCCTATGTCTAGCAGTGGACGGCGATAGGCTGATGACGATGATTTACATACGCACTATTCCAGCTTGAATAGTCATAGGCTTATTCTATGCGTGGACACTATTGTTATGTAATTGCGAAATTTAAAACCCTCTAAATGATAAAGTGGAATCAGGCTAATAGTCAAAGCTTTACATAGAAATAAGGTAAAGTAACAATTTTAACTGGGTGTGCGCAAGGAGAAACTGTATGCATACATATATACAATATACTTTGGTTACAAACGATCTTCCGTTTCAATTTAAACGATCGCAGTTTCCCCTCAAAGTCTACTTCGCGCGGACACTAAAAAATCTCACGAATAAACATTCAAAATGGAACAGATTTAAGAGAAAACTGCTTTTTTCATAGCCAGTTCTACGTAACTTGCTAACGAGTACACGTTTGGCCTAGTGGTTTCAGTGGTCGCCACACCACTTCCTACTGCGCCAAGTGTTGTGGGTTCAAATCTTACATGGGACAACACTTTGAGTGATTCATAAATTGTTGTACTAAGTCTGGGTGTACTTTGTGTCCGTTTCATGTATGTTTGTAAAGATCCCCGCGTCACAGGAATTTAATTACCTAATGCGGAAGTTGTCTTAAAAAAAGAAAAAAAATTAAGAAAGAGTAAGCCTAATAGTTAGGTGGTTTTAATTAGAATATTTTATATAAATTTCTGTAGAGTTTTTTTTTATTTATTGTGTTTGCCATTCATTCCTTCACTCGAAATCAAACCTAACGCGAGCGAAGCCGCAGGCAAAAGCTAGTTGATTATATATTTCAATAAATTATCTGTCTACTACAGTAAAATATACTTCGAGTTATCGGAATCAGATAAAATGGTGTCGTCCACGACACACAAACACTGTCTAGAACAATATAGAAAACAAATAAAAATCCTGATTACGTTGCAAATTACGTGTCTCATGATAATTCACTATACACGAAAGAAGAGAACATCAAATAGGAATCTTTTACATATCAAATGAGTACAATTTCACATACACACACGCGCGCAAACACACAAATATTACAGGCTTGCCTAGTGAGGAAACTAACAAAAACCTGATCATCTTTCTAGCCTTAATTATTTGGAATCGTCTGCTAGTTTAACCGGTTTTACCTGAAGATCAGTTTTTCCACAGGGCGACTGGCATCGAATCTCCTCAACCCTAAGTAGGAACAAAATTCAGAGGTAGAATTAGTTGTAAGTATAGAAATATATCTATGTTGCGGAGGACATTAGAAACATCGGACACAAAGAATACCCAGACTCAGAAAAATAATGTGTGGATCATAAAAAGTATTTGTTTCTCCCATATGGAGTTTGAACCCACCTCGCCGCAGCAGAACGCGACCGCTAACCACTATGCAGTATTGTAAGTACCATCCAATTATTATTAAAACAAAAAACCCGACTACTTAAAGTAATGACCCTTTTACTGATTTGCGAGCTCCATTTTTAATATTTATATAGCCTATGTCACTACCACGATCCTGATGAATTCAACGACACCTCATTTGTCAAAAACCGTCCGTTCCGTTTGGGCTGTAGGGCATGCCAAAGAAATGTACATATATATCCGTATACATAGCAACGTTCGATAAACATTACCCTGCTTTTGACGCAGTCGGCTTAAAATTGTCACCATCAAACATATTGGTAAGCTATGTAAGTGAAAGAACAGTCTCTAAAATAGTCCTCAGTATGTAATCTATCATTGTCGTGATGTCATTAACGCTATTCGTTTTAGTCATTATTTGTTTTTTATTGATTATCTGGGTTGAGTCATAGACATAAATACAGTTTTCATCAGTTTTGTTATGTCATTTAGACAGACAGAACAATAAGATGATTGTAGGAGATTGTTTTTTGTTTTTACGAAAGACGGTCCCCATTTCATTTCATCCACATTTTTTATATTTTTTATCATTAATTCCATCACGACGAAGACTTGAAGACTCGGAAGATTTAGAATAGAAGACATTAAATACTTGACATTGGCAGAAATAGCTGATCCGGCTGGTTGCCATATCATCAAAAGAAGAAGAGATTGTTTTTTGTTTTTGGCAAAGACGATCCCCATTTCATGTCATCCACATTTTTTATATTTTTTAACATTAATTCCATCACGACGAAGACTTGAAGACTCGAAGACTTAGAATTGAAGACTTTAAATACTTGACATTGGCAGAAAAAGCTGATCCGGCTGATTGCCAGTTCATCAAAAGAACAAGATGATAGATAGTCCACAACATTGAAACTTTCTTTTTAATGCCATTTATATTCCTAAATATTAATATTTTAATATGTGTACGTGTGTTAATTTATCACACCATAGAGCCATTAATCAAAAGTTGAAGTTCAACTTTCTTTGCTGAGGTTCCAAAGTTTAAAAAAATAAGTTTTAAATTAAAAATAAATTAATTAAAAACACTTAAACGCATAATAGGTAATTGTGTTTTCTTGAAAAATATCTGATACTAGATCGAATACCTATATTCTCTATAAAAAAGAATCATCAAAATCGGTTCATTCAGTCGAAAGTTATGAGGAACAAATTTAAAAAAAAAACCAGTCGAATTGATAATCTCTTCCTTTTTCCTATTTAATGCTATTTCTACTTGTTACGTCGTGTTGTTAATATATAATAAATTGCATCTTATATGACCGGCAAAGGGTCATTGAATCACCTTCGGACAATTCTTCTATAGAAGGATTCAAATACGGGTTAAATATGAATTTATAAAGAAAATGTTGATTGACACAAACCTTTTGGCGGAAGTAAAATGTTTCTTTGTACTGTGGCGACTTCTAGGTTCTGCGGCAGCATAAACATATAACAACGCCATCTATCGAAGATACGTCGAATTACAGAGTAACTAAGGAAAGGAAGAAACTACCAATCCTCCCTTTGTGTTGGAGGGACATGTGACCCGTTCCTTCACAGTACTGATTTTCAAGGAGCTATCTGGTGTGTATGATACATATATAAATGTGTTTTACCCACAATGCTTAAAGTATTATTTTATGGAAAGGGCTCCAAACTTGCAATACGTGTATCAGGAAGAATAGATTCAGGTAGTCACGACGAAACGTATCAAATGATCCTTTCAAAACCGGTATAGGTATATCTAACAAATATATGAGAGTGGACTGACATCTCGAATTACTTATTCCTAATTATTAAACTTCAATCAGAAGAGCCATTTTTTAGGAACTTATATAAACAGCCTATTGCTGATATCATAAATTGCTATAGACATGTTTTCTTTAAAAGTATATGGCTGTGTGAAAATAAATCCCGATAATTGTAACTTTATGAGTATCGCAAGGTAAGGCTACTTGAATACTTGTATGATGTCATATTTTATGTATATATGTATGTATGGATTTAAAATATAACCACCTAGAAAATTCCCCTGTAGCTTACTGTAGTCAAACAATTGTCGTTAATTTTTCTACCCATTTAAAGACATATCTTTAAATGGGTATGATACACACATATGTCATCTATCTATTGACAAACTAATTTTCTATGTATACCACGAAGTGCAATGTACATACTTATTTCACATATTTTTCAATGCATTAGTTAAAAAGCGCCTTTGTAAATATTTAAGGCAGTGGTTATTTGTGTGGCAAGAGGCAAGATGCACTTACTCTCGTAGGTACTAAAATAAATTATAAAAGGGCCACCTCGGAACAATTCCATAACAACATTACTAAATCTAGTTGAGCCACTTCGTGAACAGCGAGGATCAGATTATCGATGTACTCAAACTTGGGTAAATTCGGAGGGTAATACTTCTGAAGGTATCTTCAAGGTTTTTTGAATATATTATTTTTAATAGTCGAGAAAAATCAAAATTCCTAAGTAACTATTAACCTTGGGAGAAGCAAAATTGTCCAATCAATTATAAGAATTGATTTTAAACCTTGTACAAGTAAGTACTCGTAATCTTATTATACCAAAACTGCTCTGTGATAAATCATTGCATTATGCCTATACTTCTTGAAAATGTGTTATGTTATTTCTATACAAAATAAACTGACAAATTGAGTGCACACGAAATTAATGTACTACTAGCTTCTCGCCGCGGCTTCGCTTGCGCAGAAGCTTTAAGAGTAGCATTTTTAATATTGCTTTCTTAGTACTCACTTACGTTATACAAAGAACCTATATACAAAATTTTTGGATGCTAGGTTTTGATCTCTGGGTAGTCAGTCAGTCACCTTCCTCTTTTATATCATCATCATCATCATCATCATCATTACCCATAATGTCCAACTACTGGGCTCGGGTCTCCTCTTAGGAGAGGGTTACGGCCATACTTTTATATTATTAATTGGAAATACTTGGTGTAGACATATTGAGGGAAGTCCCGTTTCGCGGCCATTTGGAGGGTAAGGCCAAATTGGCCTCGATGCTTGGCGTGCTTAATAGATCGACACGAAATTTTACTCCGGCCCACTTCGTTTTGCCTTATAAGGCGCAGGTTCAGCCTCATACCAGCAGCAGCCCTTCCCTCTGGACTGCATCTGACGGAGAGCGACTCGATTCGTCGACTGCCAAGAGCTTTCAAATCAGCTAGGCTCTCTGGCTAGAGCAGTGGCGTTTCTATCCACGCTTTCACTATGGGGAGTGCTCCTACTGGGGAATTGTTCGAACTGATCTCTGCCTCTTTCCGCCATCGTCCTATGCGACAACATATTCATCCCCATCATTTAGGTGGTTGGCAATCCACAACTATGTGCTTTTCTAGCAACTTTCTGATTCGCACAACAAAACTGTGGAATGAACTGTCGCCTGTAGTGTTCCCGGACCCATACGACCTTCAAACTTTCAAGAAAAGAGCAAGAGCGTACTCCTTTTTAAAAGGTTGGTAACGCACTTGTGACGCCTCTCGTCTTGCGGGTCTCCATGGGCGGCGGTAATCGCTTACCATCAGGCCATCCGTCTGCTCGTTTGCTCCTTATACCATAAAAAAACTAGACATTGAAAGCATTGGAATAACGGAGTGAATACTAGTAGCAGAGTTTTTTTACCCGAAGGTGAAGACATTTCTACAAATTGTACTAGTAATACTTTATTTCACGGCTACAATTGAAAGGTCGCTATTCAGCACACCCAGACGCGTTAAAAACATATTTAAAAACAAAACAAGTCATCAGACAACAGCATTAAAACGTTAGAAATTAGTCAAGTATGCATATGAAAGTGCTTTTTTTTTTTTTAATAAGTAATTAGTTCAAGTCTATATCAAATAACGGTATATTTTCACAGTAAAAACTAAGTTTATTGTCAAAAAACTGTAAACTCTTGAAAACACACTCCTTACTGGTAACAATGAAAAAACCAGATCAAATCAAACAGCGCTCCGTTCTACGCATATATATATTTTTGTTTATGTGTTGTTCAGTGTTAACATGAGTAAATTTTGACTACCGTTTACAGACAAGATTGTAAGAGTAAAATTAATTTCCAGATTCTACTGCAGCACTACAAAAAAAATCTATTTCGTTATATTTAATAAATCATACGTTACGTAATGAAAAGTTAAGAATAAAACATTAGTAGGTATTTACGTAGAAAGAAATTTCTCCGATTTTTTATTTTAGCTATTCAATTGATGAAGTCGTGTGCACCTACTATTTTAATGATAGTACCGATCGCAAAGTTTAGTACGTTTTTATTCTACAGGGAAGGAGTGAAGTGATAAACTGGTTGTTGTAGATCTTGTAAGATATTTTTTTACGTAACAACTGACGTCACGAATAAAAATGAATAAACTACTCTCCCTAAGAGGGTGTATAATTTCTATTCAAAGAAATTTCTCAACACCTCAGGTAAAATATAAGCCTTCTGACTTTCAGAAGTTTATATTAGTGTGGACCAAGAAGTTTAAGAGTAAAGCGGAAATCCCTGAATATGTTTCGTACGTATATGTTTGTTAGTTTCAGTAACTATTTTTAATTATTTTATTAAATTGTTACAAATTACTATCAATTTTCTGAACCTAGAAATTATCGTATTTATATTATAGATTGCTCCATTGTAGCAGTAATACATTAACGAATGATGAATAAATGAATAAAAACTGAAAAATATTTTACTTGTTTTCAATTTTTTTAATTATTTTATGAAAGTGAGTTGTGTTTATGTAAATGAAGTAAAACTATTTATTTACTCAACCTAGTTAATAGATGATGTTTCATTCTCAAGGTTACTTATTTGATAGACTGTATTAATTATCACTTCTTTAAACACCATTGTTTCAATTATATTTCCTGATACGATCTTCACAATTGATAAAAGTTACAATTTTATTTGCAGGCCTGACCTAATTGAGCGGTCTCGTAGTGAAGCAAGAATTAAGATTGCCAATGTTCTGATGTTGCTAACCGCACTTGCAAGTTTTGGTGCTGTAATGATTGGTAAATCAGCTGCTAAAAGGGGTGAATCAGTACATCAGATGAATTTGGACTGGCACAAGAAGTACCAGGATGATTATAAGCAGAAGGATGGTGCTGAAACTAAACCTTAGAACAAACTTCATAATTGCACATTAACACTAGGCATAAAATAATATTTTGACGAGTATTTTTTTATGTGTTTATTGTTGCCAATTAAAAAATGATTGTAGTCTTGATATTGTGGTCAGTGATTTTAAAAAATCTTATGTGTAAATTAATATAGTGTAAAAATATATTTTTGTTGCTTAAAATCTTGAATATTATTATAAGTTTATTGTTTATCCTTGTATTATTAAGTTCCTGGCAAATAATTTATCTATAGTAAAAAATCTATTACTAATGATATTTCTTTAAAATATTTATAGACCTGTATGCACTTTTGATATTATCTCTTTAAACACGATCTCAAACAGTATGTATGACTTATATTAACACCTACTTAAATAACTGGCTTATAGTCTTAGAGATCCTAAATGCTAGAGCGGGATAACCTGGGCGGGAACTAAATCCACCTCCAGTGGTGGATTTAATTCCCTCCCAGGTTATATATAATTGCTTGATATACATAATATTTTATTGTGTGTGGGTGTAATTTGTCCATTTAGAAATATAATGTTAATCAGCAGTTTGGTACTTTAGTGAGTGCTGTAGTTATAAATAAATATTTTCAGACATTTAAACATGCAACACCATCTAGTCCAAAACTAAGCAGTGTGTATTATGGGTACTAAGACAACTGATATTAATACATACTTACTTTTTTTTATAAATACATACATAATACATAGGTATAGAAAACAACCAATCTATGAAACAGATATTTGATGATCATTCAAACATTTAGTCTGACTCAGGAATCAATCCAGAAACTTCTAGCATAGCAGCCACATTTGCTACCACTGCTCCACCATGGCCAATCAGTTATGGAAGACTATTCATCTAATTTGAAATATATCACTTGGAAGAGAAAATGGCAATGTTTGCTAATTTTCTAATAATTTATAATTAACTATTATGATATGACTCCAAGTTCAAAAATTCATGTCTTTTGTCAAGGATACTTGTTTTTAGAGATCATAAGATTATAGTGTAAGATAGTCGTAAAATAATGTTTCAGACACACATAACGCCCTCTAGTCCCAAACTAAGCAGAGTTTGTTGCAGTGGATAGTAGACTAGATAACTGATATATTAAATATATACCTAGATTACACTGAATGTGAAATTACAACTTCAGTGTAACTACACTAAATTCTTCATTTTCACCACAGGGACTGAATTTGTTTTCAACTGTATTGGATTCAGATTCAGTTTTGGAGTTATGAAGTAACACAAACAAAACATCCCACTTGCGAACATCCTTGTTCTGAACTTAGTAGAAAAAAGGCAAGAATGGGTCTATAAACTATATTTATGTACACCATATGTTCAAAAAAAACAAAATGATTGGGCAAATAGATTGTTCAGTCTTCATAAATTGTTAGGCTTGTAGTATGTTCTGCATTTTTCTGTGAATAACTTTGTGGTCTTGTCTTTGATTACTTCTTCAACACTAAGTTCTGTTTGGAGGAGTCTTAGCTGAAATATTTAGTTAAAATATAAATTCGACTGCAAATGGTAATTTTTTTTAAATAGTAGTTTGGCCAAATCAAAGTATCTCTGTGACAAATTTAACTGGAATTGATGCATCGGTTTGGCCATGAAAGCATAACAAATGGATAGTTTTATATTTACAGTAAAATTTAATAAAGCTTTACTGTAAATTTATTTAGATTTAGATAGTGAGCGACACATTTCGGTAGGTTTATTCTTCTGATGATTTCACTTACTCTGTGATGAAAGTAGTGTTTCCTGAAAATGCAAAAAATACAAACCTTTTTTTGTTCAGATTTCAAATTTTTCAAAACTTCAATATCATTAGGTTTCTCTTCTTTGGCAGTCTTTAATTTTTTGACTTCTTCAGCAGTCGCAACGATACAATTTTTAATAACATCTTCCCTTTGCGAGTTACCTTTTTGGATTTGAGAGTATAAATCTTCGCACGCAGAATGTGCATCAACTTTACTAGCAAATGATTCCGTTGGTATAGATGTATTAAGTGCATATACTATTTTGTCGTCCAATATACGCATTTTCTTCAGAATGTCCTATAAATATTGAAGCATTATAAATACTCTGAAATGATTTTTATAGATAAAAATAAAAAGTGACTTTTGAAAGATAACGAATCATGAAATACTAGAAATTTATCCACCTGAAATTCTAAAAAATCTGGGCACATCATCCCTGCTAAATATATTAGACAATTTTTGTAAACTTTATATAAATTTTTATGCGGATGCAAACGGAGTTAATTTTAGGTTAGATTTCTTTCTTTAGCCATAGACAATCGACTCAAAATATTGAAATACATCATTCATGAATGAGTTATGGAAGATTGTAGAGTAATTTATACAATGGGATTATTTATAAGATTTTTTATCATTAATTCCATCACGATGAAGAGTTGAAAAAAGAGGTGGCGCTCATAGCCCAGTTGCACTCGGTGATTAGAAACAATCATCGAGGGTAAGCAACGATGGCGTGGTCAGTACCTGGATGGGTGACCGCTGGTGGCATGTTACCATGAGCGTCTCCGTGATTCGGAGGTCACGTTAAGCAGTCAGTCCCGGTTGTTATCATACGATAACAGTCGTGAAGCTTAGTTGGAGGCCTTCGGGCGGCTTAAAAACATCCAACGGCAAGATTTACGTAGCCACAACGTATTCTTGCCAGTCCCCAACCCACACTTGGCCAGCGTGGGGACGTATGGCCTTAACCCTCTCCTGAGAGGAGACCCGAGCCCAGCAGTGGGATATTATGGGTTGTTGTTTGTTTGTTTGTTTGAAGAGTTGAAGACTCGAAGACTTAGAATTGAAGATTTTAAATACTTGATATTGGTAGAAACAGCTGACCCTGCTGGTTGCCATCTTATCAAAAGAAGAAGAAGGATTATTTATTAGGAAGCAGGCTGATATTGTAAAACTAACTTAATATTCATATTTTGTAATCTATTATGAAAAAAAGTAACCGAAAGAGTGTAAGTGGATTTTTGAGTCAGTATCCTGTCTGCCCAGGTATTTGACTTTAATTTTTTAGGAGGGTAAAAACTTTCATTTCATTGCTATATCCTAAAAGACAAAACCTATACACCAAACATTACCGTCGAGAGAAATTCTTTATGAGATTCGAAGCCGTAATTTTAATAACATTGGTCTTGATTTGCAAGTGATCATCAATATAATGGCTCCTCTACACTTTGGGCCACCATGGGCCAACGTGTGGAGGGCATAGTGGTGTCTGATGGCTTATGACGCGTACGATGGTCGAGGCAGGGCGTTGGTGTTATAAGAAAAGCGGTTCCCGGATCTCTCCCATGTCAGGCGCAGAGTGGCACACCGTGGTGGTTTAGTGGGTAGTCTGGTGAGTCAGTCAAGAGTCCCACACGAAGCGAACCCCCTGTCCCCGCGGTGGGGAAGCGAAGTGCGTAAACGCATTCCACCACGTAAAAAAAAGGGCGTTGGTGTTAGGTTGCACATTAAAGGTAGTGATGGTGGTACGCATCTACACGGCCCATTACACAGTGCGTGCTCGATCTGTATAAATACTCGTATATTGCCTCGGTGGATAATCCTTCCATGACCATTTCGAAAAAGTATTTCTGTCTGAGGCATCGCAGCCCTCGAACAGATGGACCGGTTTCGTTTCATTTGAAAGCCAGTTTCTTTGCGGTGGTTCTTAGCTGTTTGGTAAATATCGGTCCAGCAGTGTAAGAATATCAGCTTTTTCCAAAATGATGAAAGGTATTTTGGGCGTATGATTAATTAATTAAGTGCTTGTGTAGGAAGTTTTTAACATTTTTAATTTTAGCTTGTTTAAAAAGGAGGATGTGCTCAATGAAACTGTATTTGTTCAGAAGTTTGTTGCCTGTAACTTTCGACTGCGTGAACCGATTATGATGATGTTTCTTTTTTCATTTGAAATTTTTGCATCCCATGTGGTTCCATATCAATTTAATCCAGTTCTTGAAGTCGTTTCTTTTGTTATTATTTTTATATCTAACAATGAAAAAAACACTATTCCTTTTTGTATTAAGACATTATTAAAAAAAAATGTTACAAAAAAACAACCTCACTCGTTTGATTCTTAAAGTGTACTCAAGCAAACTAGCTAATGTATACTCTAAAGTTTAATTTAATCAAGTGATTGTTTTAACTAAGAAAACAAAATTAGTTGCAAAAGCATAACTGGCGTATTGAATGACACTTTTCGCACGCAGGATAGCTAAGTTTGCAACGTGTATCGGTGACACAGATGTATAGTTGTTGGTGGTATGAAAGTGTGATAGAAAATGAAGCACAAGCAAGTAACTCAAGGAAATCAGTTTATTTTGCACAGCAACACAGAAGAAATAGTTCAAACAATACATAAATAAAGCACATAGAAGTTAGGAATGAAGGAGTAAGAAAGATGATAATAGTGATTCGTTCGCGTAATTAGTACGTACGACCGACCGAGTTTTATGTGACATAAGCTTCGCGCAATACAGACAGATATCGACTGGTGCAGGCGTCGCGAGCGTAGAGTTTCTGTAGGAATTCACATAACAGGTTTTGGCCGCTAGTTGACAGAGTGTTTCCAATAAACGATATGAATAATATAATATACTTGTACTAGTATAAACTAGTTTACATTTTTATATACGATATATATTAAACATGTGTGTATAAATAATATTAATGGATGTAAATAGCTTTAGAATTTGATTTTAGATAGAATTAAATAGAAATATGTGAATAGAATTAATGTAATAGGCTACAGATGCTTACCCTGTCACACAAATTTACGAAAGAAGACAGACAGAAGATTTGAAGTTGTTTGTTTGCGAGTTGCAAACTTAGCCTAAGTAGTAGTAAGCTTCTGAGTTTTTAATTTTGGTAGATTTCATAGAAAATACCATTATTTTGAAGTAGAAAACTTTCCAATAACTTGGTCACACTAATCTTTGTGTTCCTTTTCATTTCGAGGTTTCGACAAGTCAAAATGAAGTACGTTTTTCAAAATATTTTCTAATACCTTTAAATCATTTTAATCAAATAATGTTTTTGTTTTATTGTTGTTTATAACTGAGGTGTCGTGATGTTTACTTATGGTGTGTGATTGATTTTCAGGATCGGACTTTGCGCGTATAGTGGTTACAAAATCTATCCTGGCCATGGTAAGACCATGGTTAAGGTGGACGGCAAGGTAAATATTGTATAATATTGTTTCATTTTATCCATTATTGATAACGAACTTGTAAAAGTTATGAGTTGATGCTAAATAGCTTCTCTCTCTAGGCTTTGCAAACTTTTATTTACTTTTGTCAAAACTAACCTTATTCTTGTAAGTTTTTAATATTAATTTAATGTTTTCAGTCCTTCACATTCTTGAACTCGAAATGTGAGTCTGCTCATCTCATGAAGAGGAATCCTCGTAAAGTAACATGGACTGTGCTGTACAGGTAATAACCATACCAATATTTCTTATTTATATCTAGAATAGACTATGAACTAAGTAATATAAAATTAATGGTTTAATTGTATTGGGATATTGTTGTGGACTGATCAAAACATGATAATAGTACAGAATATATTGTGTATTATGTCAAAACCATACCTGTTTCGCTTACATTTGATTGTTTATTTCTGTGCTGTTATTAAAATAGCTTTCAAATATTAGGCAATGGGTTGAAATTAGCACATAATATGAAAACCTACTTTGGCATGATGTTTAGTCTCAGCTTTTCTAGTTGTTTAGAGTCCCAAAGGAATAAAAAAATACCCTAGGTATCTAGTCTGGTAGTATTTGTTAAATTTTTATATATCCAAATAGTTAATACACCCCTGTACACCCTATTTTCTAGTTATTAATAAAAATTTAATCCATTATGGTACAAATAGAGGAATGATGAATGGTTTAGTACAATTCAATATATCGGGTACTATCAACAAGTTTGAAATATGACCCACCCGAGGCTTTTTTCTCACAGATAATGAAATACAACTAGATTCCATTACATTCTCATAAATAAGCATTACCATGGTAATGTCTCTGTTATCTATCATTTAATTACACAGTTTTAAAAAGCATTAATTCTAAATATAATAATAATTTTTTTATTAATAACTTATCTACTGTAGTGATGACTAAGGTAAAAATTGCATAGATCTCTGATTAGTATTGACTTAGCTTGCTTGATGTTTAAAACATCCTAAGTGCGGCATATACTGCTTTGGTCTTTCCAAAGCAGTGTATGCCGCACTCAGCATGTTTTATCTGATCTTCATTGCTTTGGTTTCAAATGATTTATCAGCTGAGTGGGTTATAATTCAAGTTTGTCTATACACATAGAAGTTGATTATACTTGCATAATTATTCTAACAGTAACATTAATTACAAAACTTAGACATGCTCTGAACTACAAGTCTGTTTAAAGAATTATAAGTTTTTATTAAAAGAAATATTTCTTCATTTCCAGGCGCAAGTTCAAAAAAGGCCAGGAAGAAGAACAGGCCAAGAAACGTACACGAAGAACTCAGAAGTACCAACGAGCTATTGTGGGTGCATCACTCAGTGACATCATGGCTAAACGTAACATGAAGCCTGAGGTGCGCAAGGCACAGAGGGAACAAGCTATCAAGTGAGTATCAGTCTCGTACTTTTAAAAGTGGTTTCCAGATCCCTCCCGTGTCAGGCGCAGAGTGGCACATGGTGTAGTTTTAGTTAGTTGATTTTGACACACTGTACTGAGCAAACCCAGGTGGTGTGAAGGCACGAGGGGGTGTCACTCACACACACAGAAAAAAGCCGCTAAGTGGTTTCTTTCATGTTGAGTGTTATGGGATCAAATCCCACATTGGACCATATTTTGTGTGATCTGCCATGAGTCGGTGAGACATTTGCTAATGCAGTTGATTTTTTTTAAAAGAAAGACTTAGAATGTTTTGATGAGATTTTTTTGTGTAAATACTCTGTAACAAGTGTGGTTGCACAGTCTCTTACTATTAGTTTTTTACTCGGTGGATGCAACTATAATCTGACTTCTTGAAAGTTACTCTTTTAAAATTTTGAGTCTAATTTGTACTTTTTACTTCAAAGATTTTAATTATAAATCCTTTAGCAATGATAAGAAAAATGCTTAATTTCAAAATTGAATGGATATAATTTTTTGAAGTTAAACCTTTATCTGTGTTGAACATATTTTGGTAGGTTAAAAATCTTATGGATTCGCATGTTTGGTTTTGATAAATTTTTCAACACAACATTACTGTTTCAAGTTGTAGATTGTTTTGTTGTACACTGAAATCTAGTGCATTTTTTACACATTTATTTGCTTAAACATACATTTAAATTTACACAGACTGTTAGTGGTAGCTAAAATGAAATGGGGATCTTTAGTGAACCTGATAGATATATAATTTTTAAGTTATGAGTTTGTATAAATTAAATATGTATGTTATAATTATATATTGAATCATAAAATCAGGTAAAAATTCAAATAAGAATCTCGACTAAATGCAATTAACGATGGACAGCGGTGAAATGAGTTGGCAAGGTGTTGGTGACTGACGAGGGTAACCGTGAAGTTTGCTGAACCGGCAGGTCCACACCTGCGATGCTGAACTATGCTCCAAGTGATCCAAGTTGATCCGTGATTCAATCGAACTCTTGTGCTGGAGATGGAGTCACATCTACAGCGGCAGCGTCGAAGCCGTGGCAGCAGCAACCTTATTTTAGCTTAAGTGTTTGCGCAAAAAAAGACAAAGATGATTCTAGGTTTAAACAAAATACATATTTATGTGTTTTGTTTTAATCTAGGCTATCTAGTCGCTAGGAATCTGGGACTCAGCTTTTCAGGCTCAGCAGAGTTAGTTTCACATTTCGTCGAGGATCGTCTCTTACATCTCTATTGGTATAATTAACCTCTTTGGGTTCCATAAACTTAAATTCCATATAAAGCGATATCAGATGCGACTTTGCAAGATGTCCATGGTGTGGTTAATCACGCCGACCACACAAAACTGACAACGTACAGATCGAGGCGCAGCAGGGAACGCCCGCTCCAATACCTGCGCATGGATCGCGCGCGATACGTCCACTTCGCCTGCATATTTGGATCGCGCTTCTGCCACACGCCTAAGGAGCGCGATGAATCATTCGGTGTGGACCCGCCTAACGACCCACTATAATTCACGATCACTCGACTTTTGGCCCGGTCGAAAGTTTCGGACATTTTTGACCGAAACCGAAACATGCAGTCGGTCACTAATACAACTAATAGAAGGTTTATACCTTCCTTGAAACTAAATTTATGGTGTAAACAGCTTTTAAATAAGTTGCGTAATTTAAATCATCTAAGCGCACAGTCAGCAAGAGCGATGTCTTATTCACTATGTATAGATACTTTACGCAAGTAGATACTGGCCATAAGTTCATATTGTATAACATGTACTAATATATATTAATTCATTGTTTCAGAGCTGCAAAGGATCAAAAGAAATCCTCAAAGGCCGCCAAGAAGACCACGGCGCCACCAACCAAGGCTAAGGCACAACCTAAAGCTAAGGCCGCTAAAGTCAGTCAAAAATCAGCCCCCAGGGTAGGAGGCAAACGATAAGATCCTTAAATAAAAAATGATTTTATAAGCTACAAACTATTTTATTTGACCTACCTTACATATGTGTAATACTCCTAAACTAAACTCCCGTATTCATAATAATTAAATTAATTTAGTGACAGTGCCATCGTTTAAATTACATATGTTTTATGAATAAGGGATGACTCCCTTATTGACTGACTGACTAATTGTTCACTTTTAGCCCTCATTAATTTGTTTGTAGGACTTCATCAATGGTGCTGAATCGATTATAATTGAATTTTCCAGAAACCCCTATTTTTAAGAAATGACAAGATCACCATCATCAACAGGCCTTAACAATCAACTGCTGGACATATATGAAATAAACATGGATAACTTTTATCCAAAAAGACGATGCCTACCGTTTCCTGAAGACAACAAAGTAGCTTCATGAAGGTACCAAACAAGTACTGGATCATCATTACTACTACTGCAGCAGGAGTTAAGCAATCATGTTAACCTCAATTGGGTACTATTAGTATCATCAGGTGATCGCAGTCTAATGCTGGACATAGCAACCATGCCACTATTTTTGCAAGAAGTAGTACAAAATCGAGTGCAGTGGCGTTCAAAGAGGCCTGCTTGCGTATCTAAACAGATTATTCACTCTTCTCATAATTTCTGAGGCTGTCGATTCCATTACATAAGATACGGGTGACCAGACGCCGGCTCTTATTAAAAAGAGACTTTATAGGATATTGGTAGATAAGTAACCCGTTAGGTATGCGCGTGTAATATAGTTAGGTGAAAAAATTGAACTGCAAGTGGCACGGGTTCCCCGACAGCTGCATGCTCAGATTACACGAAATTTGTCGGTCAATAATTCAATACTTTTATGAGTTAGAGAATGCCATTGCGGGGTTGTTTTCAGGGGAACTTAACGATAAAGTTTTTTCTTAACAATGAAGGCGTTGCTAAATACTTCGAGAAATCACGACGCCAAAGCCTAACATTTCGCTAAAGCTTTTTAAAGATTACACTAAACCCTTTATAATCATATGAAAAAAGTAAATGTATGGCTCTGTTTGTTGTTGTTCAGTGTCGAAATAAATAAAATCAAACATGTAATGACTCCAAATAGAACTTTTATTTTTTAATTTGGATACAGATTGGATGGTTGTCCCTATAGTTTAACAAATAATTTACTAAGGATTTATAAAATAACATAGATATATTTCATAATTTATAAATTTATTTTATTACTGATACAGAATGTTTATCTACAATCTCTGCCTTTTTCAATCCATAGGCATACGCAATAACTTATTTAGTTACTATTAGTGGAAACATTAACAACTGATGTTCTTAAGACTTGGCTAAGGTCTCAGCCTTTGCAACAACCTCTTCAATGGGTCCAACCATATAGAATGCTACTTCAGGGAGGTGGTCATATTCACCCTGTAGGATCTGTGTGAAGCCCTTAATCGTTTCCTCAAGAGGAACTAACTTGCCAGCATGTCCAGTGAAAACCTCGGCTACCTGGAAGGGCTGTGACAGGAACCTCTGGATCTTACGGGCACGAGCTACGGTCAGCTTGTCTTCTTCAGACAATTCATCCATACCTAGGATAGCAATGATATCTTGCAGAGACTTGTAGTCCTGGAGAATCTTCTGAACACCACGGGCCACATTGTAATGTTCAGCTCCAATAATGTTGGGGTCCATAATACGAGAGGTAGAGTCAAGAGGGTCCACAGCAGGGTAGATACCCAGCTCAGCAATAGCACGAGACAATACAGTGGTGGCGTCCAAGTGGGCAAAAGTGGTGGCAGGGGCAGGGTCAGTCAAGTCATCAGCAGGTACATAGATGGCCTGCACAGAGGTAATGGAACCTTTCTTGGTGGTGGTAATACGCTCCTGCATAGTACCCATGTCGGTGGCCAAGGTGGGTTGGTAACCTACGGCAGATGGGATACGACCCAACAAAGCAGACACCTCAGAACCAGCCTGGGTGAAACGGAAAATGTTGTCAATGAAAAGCAACACATCCTGTCCTTCCTGATCACGGAAATATTCAGCCACAGTCAGCCCAGTGAGAGCGACACGAGCGCGGGCGCCGGGAGGCTCGTTCATCTGACCGTACACCAGCGCTACCTTAGAAGTCTTGTCTTTCAGGGAGATGACGCCAGATTCAATCATCTCATGATACAAGTCGTTTCCTTCACGAGTACGCTCGCCTACTCCCGCAAACACGGAGTATCCACCATGGGCCTTGGCGACGTTGTTGATCAGCTCCATAATGAGTACGGTCTTGCCGACTCCGGCGCCACCGAAAAGACCGATCTTACCTCCCTTAGCATAGGGAGCGAGCAAATCGACGACTTTGATGCCGGTGACAAGAATTTCTTGCTCTACGGACATCTCCACGAATTCGGGAGCTTCAGCGTGGATGGCTGCGGTCTTGTCGGTGGGGATGGGGCCGCGTTCGTCGATGGGCTCACCGATGACATTCATGATGCGTCCAAGGGTTTCTACGCCTACCGGGATTCTGATAGGTGAACCCGAGTCCAACACAGGCTGGCCGCGCACAAGACCTTCGGTACCGTCCATGGCGATGGTACGGACAGTGTTCTCTCCCAAATGTTGGGCCACCTCCAGCACAAGCCGGGGTGAGCGGTCCTGTACCTCCAGCGCATTGAGAATAGAGGGAAGATTATCGTCGAATTGCACGTCTACGACGGCACCGATTACAGCAACCACCCTACCTTTACTCTGGCCCACAGGTTTAGCTGCATAATCACGTTTATTCACCAAGGGGGCAGCGGCCAAAGGTGCCTTGTCGGAGGTATTATTGACTACCGTCCTTGTGGCCAATCGGCCAGCTCTGCAGACGGTAGAAAACATTTTCGCAGAATTCGATCGAATAAATGCACAGTAGATGATCGGAGAGGTCACCAAAGAGGTTCGAATTCTTTACGTAACAATTCGACGTTCGGATATCTGCACAGAATGATTACGACATTACTGGATTCCGTATCCGGATGTACAGATATTAAATGACAGTTGATATGCTCGATAGGTTCATTCATCTACCATTATTTTTATGAATGCTTCATTTCATCAAACCTAATTTCGATACCTGATACGTTATTCTCAATTTACGTAATTTTAATTTTGTTAATGAGCTAAATTAGCATTCATCATTTATCGAAGAAATACCTGGTCTTTGTTACGTCCAAACAAAGAAAAGAGATTTCTTTTTATGTTTGTGGATTTTCATTTATGGTTTAACCACTGACCTATATTATTTATGTGAAGGAACGGGTAACATGTCCCTCCAACACAAAGGGAGGATCCTCCAACCAGGCGAGGTGATCATGCCTGGCGGGCCACTGCCCAACGTTCGAAGTTAGGAAGTTGTGTATATGTTAATCGGCGCGAGAACATCTATTGCGCGATTCATGATTGGTAGCTTCTTCGTGCACTAAGTTACTCCGTAGTTCAGTGTATCTTCGTTTGATGGCGTTGTCATTTATTTATGTTGACGCTGTATGTGTAAGTCACTACATCATTCTCCTCCAAGACCGGAGGTCGATATCTGGATGGGTCAACTGTCTGTGCTCTGTTGCGGAGCTTTGCTAGTGCCAGGAGTGAATAGTTCCAGTGAGTCGGAACTGAGTGCCGCAAGTTCCAGTGAGTCAGAACTGAATGCCGCTAGTCCCAATGAGTCGGGGTGATTGCTGCGTAGTGGCTGGCTGCTGCATAGACGGGAGAGAAATGACCTGCTTACATGGACCGTAGTTGCTGTGTGCTGTGCCTAGACGCTGTTGAGGCCGTAGGGTAAGCCAGGCGGGAGCGATCGCATCCTGCGTGTGGTGTATCCCGGTTGAGGCCGAGGTTGCTGGCTGGCTGAGACTTGCTGTGGGAGTGAACTTAATGGTAGCGTGCTGACTGTTGATCTTCTCTTTCGAAGGCTGCTTCCAATCATGTCAGGGTCACCACTCTAGAGGAACGGGTAACATGTCCCTCCACCACAAAGGGAGGATCCTCCAACCAGGCGAGGTGGTCATGCCTGGTGGGCCACTGCCCAACGGTTGATGTGATACGCAATGTGCAAGAATTTAGTTTATGTACATATGGTGTACGGTATTAGTGTTTGTATGTATATTACTATCATGTACAGCTTTCTTATATCAAATTATGCAGAAACTGTAAAATGCTAACGAGACTGTGGTTAACAAAGCTATATATTTATATTATTATGGTTATATTCCACCCATTCAATCATAGAGTTCATAATAGAATGTTTGAGGTGGGAATCGAACCCGTAACTTGCGAGTCAAATTGAGCAGTCAGGGTAACTAACCACTTCGTACCAACAAGTCCGAGTAGCGCGTCTTTGTCTTATGTCCATGAATTTTGTCTGTCTTTATCTGTCATCTTCTTTGATGAAATGGCGACCAGCTGATCAGCTAATTCTGCCAATGTCAAGCAATTAAAGTCTTCAAGTCTTCATCGTGATAAAAAATAATGATAAAAATGTGGATAAGATGAAATGAGGACCGTCTTTATGTCACAATACTTCTTTTTTTTGATGAAATGGCAACCAGCTAATTAGCTATTTGTGACAATGTGAAGTGTTTAAAGTCGTCAAGGCTTAAGTCTTAGTCGTGATGAAAATAATGATAAAAACTATAACAAATGTGGATGAGATGAAATGGGAACCATCTTTCACAGAAGTTTTTCTCTTCTTTTGATGAGATGGCAACCTGCCGGATCAGCAATTTCAGTCTTCAACTTTTGGCTGAGGTTTTAACAGGAAAGGTTTCATATTCAGCTTGTAAAAGTACGTTTTTAAAAATATTTTTACATACGATAAGGGCGTATGATAAGTTATTTTGTAAACAAGAAAGCTTAAACTCTACAAGAGATAGATAGAAGAGACCTATAGAAGGTAGAAGATAACTTTTAACCTTAAGCAAATTCGAGATTTTAAGTCTATATCTATGGAAATGACACCATAATCGTGGTTTTATTCATCTGAGTTTTAGAATATATCTATTTAACTTTTCGTATAAAATATGAAAATTCAGTTAAAAATCTTAATACTTAATGTTGATTCATGTTCCTTAATTGATAAATATTGATTCAAAGTTATAATAATGTTCCGCTTTAAAATTATGTAAGTTGTTTAATTGAAATTTCATTGCGTACTAAAATATGTTTTTCCTTGAAATGTTGGCAAAACACGCTCTTTTCTAGTATAGGGTATGATCCTCACAGGCGTGTAAACAGCATTATATGCAATTCATAATCAAAAACAACAAAAATCTGCCGTGCGCACTAGGCCAATGTGTAGTGGAGCTATGACATTCAGAATCTGACCTCGAGTATATGTATTCTGTGGATCGGACTGTTTGTTCTGTCAGTTTTACAGAACGGAACGCTATTGTCACTTTTACTCAGGGTTTAGATTATAATATTTCTGTGCGCTGGCCTACTTGCACGGAGAAAGTGTTTGCTACACATTTTAATTTCTTAAGTACTAATTACTTACTTACTACGAAAAGAGTAAATTATTTTTTAATGCAAAATGGAGTATATTACACCTGAAACACCTATTGCGCCGGTAAATCCTCGTCTAGTGTAAGTAAAAATTTATAGTTACGTGTTTTTTTATGAATGAAAACAAACAGTTCAGAAAACTTACAGAGAAATCACGTTACTTAAAAAAATAATTTATACTTCATGTAGAAATGTTTATTTTGCAAAAACCAACATTTAGTTGGCATATTGTTGTGCAATCTACATGAAATGTTTTTATGATTTTAGATTATGCTACAAATGTTCATCGATAACACCACCATCACGAGACAACTTCTGTTCTTATTGTTATTTTTATGACAGTTATTTTGACCTCTCAGAAGGAATACCCAAACACAGTACACTATTTTCGTGCCGAGGATGTGAAAGGTAATATGTTTAATTTGTTTTCTGTTTTAAGAGTGTCACTTGTTTAAATACAGTTTCAATATTTTAAGAACTACTATCATAATCATATCATCCTAACCATGATTAATCATCCTAGATACTGATTAATAACTATGGGCAAGAATAGAATACCCATAGTACAAGCAGTAGATCTAGGTAATAAAATGTGCCCATGGTCCAACTGATAGAACTATGAACATCAATTATTGCCTGTGGTACAGTCAGCATCTGATTGATTAGATTTTTCAAAGTAGCCAAAATTATGTGGCAATCATCAATTCAAAAATTATCTGGAAAGTATCAGTTTAATTTCATATTGACAGACAAGACACTCAAGTTATTGTGAGAATTCGGAGTGGTCAAAATAACTTTATGCTGCCAATATTGAGCAATAAGGCCACTAATCGTATTACCCACCTACCTAGCTTTAAGTTATGTACTTAATTATCTGGTGTACAATAAAGAGATTTATTATTATTATTATTGTTGTTGTTGAGAGGAGTGTTCATATTAATATTTTTGAATATGTCATTCATTGGTGTCTATGCATGCAAACTAGTCAAAAATATCATTGTGATAAAGAAACATCAACAGTAATGCCTGTAGCTAGATTATACTTTGAAGTTAAATTATTAATTGTATATGTTCGTTTATTGACTACACAGTTGGCCTAGTGGTTTCAGTGGTCGCCACACCGCTTCCTACTGCGCCAAGTGTTGTGGGTTCAAATCCTACATGTGACAATACTTTCTGTGATCCATAAATTGTCGTTCTAAGTCTGGGTGTACTATGTGTCCGTTTCATGTATGTTTGTAAAGATCCCAGTGACACAGGAATGTATATTACAAAAGCGCAAGTCGTCTTTTAATAAAAAAAAATGATTTTAATAACTTTTTTAGTTGAGTATCCGAGCCCAGCAGTGGGACATTTTGGGTTGTTGATAATGAGGATGACTTGAATACCCATCCCATTTATTTTTTACATGGCATAATTGAAATGCTTTGGTTTCAAATTGCTTTTGTACAAAAGAAGCTTAGCATAGCATTTTAACATTATATTAATATTACTAGCTACCTACCTGGCTTTGCACAGATTCTTTTAGAAAATATAATATAGCCCAAGTACCTAACTCTGAGAAGTTTTGTGGCTTAGTTTTTACGAGATCTTCAACAAATATTGTTTTGGTTTGACCAATGTACTCAAAACTGTAACAACTTATATACAAAAATCTTCCTCAAGAATCGCTCTATGTATTGGTAAGAACCACATAAAAATCTATGCTTTGGTCTTTGTTTTATAATATGTAGTGATACTGAAAAAAGAAGTATGGATATAAAGGTATTTGAATGAGATAGAACCACTTGAGTTTTCTATGAAACTAAATTTATCACAGGGAACATATAGTTCTATATTTTAGTTGGAACACAGTTTTTAAAATCAAACCAACACTCATGCTTTGGGAGGAGCCACACTTTGGCACTAATGACTGGCTCAACAGCATATACAAATACCACAGCCTCAAAAAAAACCGGTGTGAAACAGCACTTGTGACTGAGGATCCCCCATCGCCACCCACCATCCCCCAGAGGCCGACAACGCACTTATGACGCCTCTGCTGTTGCCCTCAGGCGTAGGATATGTCTGCTCGTTTGCCCCCTATTCAATAAAATAATCAAGATTGAAGCCAACCTGCATGATGTATCTTTCGATTAATGTCAGTGCATATGTACCATTGAATCTGTTTGAAAACTTTAATATGATACTTTCAGCTATACAATATTGACATTCATATTCCTTTCAGTACAAATTAATTTGATGCTTACCAGTAGCAGATTGAGAGAACTTTTAACTGAATTCTGTACAACATTTTACTGTGAGATTAAACACTGAGTTCTAGTCTAGTTTCTAGCCTAGAAATTGTTCTGCAAAGAAAAATCTTCCACCCTATACATCTATTTATATAAATAAAAGCGTCTCTTGGTAATTTCAAATTAACAGTTTTTTTAAATAGGATTGGAAATCCGCCATCTTCCCCTGCATTTGTCAACAACTTCTGATATTTTAGAATGGTGTGCAAAAAGAAAAAAAAAAGCTATATTTTACACACACTACATTTCCAGTGAAGTTAGGCACAAATCAAAAACCACAAAATTTTATAACAGATATCTGCAACCCCCTTCGGAATGGATTGTCGCACCATGGAATTCCCGGGAACTGTTGGCATTGTGTCTCAAAAGAATGAAGGGCCTGGAGAGTGACAAACATAGTGTTATTGATGCTGGATTTGTATATACTGAGCCACATTCCAAGAGTATAAAGGTAACAATTACTAATTCATACTTTTTACTGAGTAAGTGAGGTAACCATAACCACCTTTGTCCAGGGAATTAGGTTCCCTTTTTAATGCGGAAATCCCCATGGATAAATGCTACACTAGCTGGTAGGTATGTTGGATTCGAACCGACTAAAAACCACACGTCTTGTCGGGTACTAGGAGTCTTGGAGCCAGGTGCACCCTCGAAAGGAAATACCTGGAACCCTGATAAGGGAATTAGGTTTCCTGGCTTGGATAGGATGGCAATGTATTTGTGACTGGTCTACCTTTTTTAGCAGTACTTTTTGTTATAGTTTTATATGATTATTGCCTGAAGAAGTTCGTGTATGCCAAAATTTTGTTTGGCGTACAGAATCATCCTTTGGCAGAAATTTTAAAACTGTACTTATTAAACTGTAATATCTCAGGGACTTATCACTATATATTAAAAAAAAAAGTCCTCCGCCGCGTCTGTATTTCTATATGTTCGCCATTACCGCCGCCCACAACAACAGAGGCTTCACAAGTGCGTTGCCGGTCTTTGGGGAATGGGGAAGGTGGTTGGTTATGGGCCTCGAGTATCCTCACTCGCTCGGTGAAATACAGCACAAGCGCTGTTTCCTGCGAGGCCATGGTACACTACGGTCGAGCCATTCATGCCGAAGCGTGGCTCTCCACAAATATGACGATATTCTTTTAGAACGTGGAAAAACATTAAGTCGCACACCTCGGAGGAACATAGTCTATAGTATACTTTCCGTAATGAACTCGTGCGGAGTCGGAACGGGTTGCTAGTAAGACATAAAACCTAATTTATACTAATTTAATTTAACTAAACGAGTTGATACCTCTTGTTAAATTAAATATTATACTGAGCCTAAATAACATTCAAAACCCTTTTATAGCACATTTTTTATGCCTTCCCATTTTCCCAACACTAAATATTATTCTAAAATTATGTAGGTGATCATGTTGTGGCAACGTCAACTAATATATTTAATTTAAAATTATCAGGTACAAGTGACGATCGAGGCTGAATTGTACACAACCCTGAAGCAAACTTTTGTTACGGAGTTCACTGTTAAAAACCAAATGTGTAATGTGTGCCACCGTATCGAGGCGAAAGATTATTGGCGTGCGATGGTACAAGTGAGGCAACGGGTCAATAACAGGAAGATGTTTTTCTATTTGGAGCAGCTAATACTGAAGCATAAGGCTCATGAGAACACTCTTGGCATAAAACCCAAGCACGGTACAATGTTTAATTATTTATCTGGATCTAATCTCTAAATTAGTGTTGTAAAATATGCTTACTTTATGATTTGCAACTTTGCACAGAAAAATTCAACCGCTAGCTAATAAATGACCTACCTTAAAATAAAAAAAATTATCCAGCAAGTGTTATAAAATTAATAAATCATAATAGGGAATATGTATAAAAAAATTGTCTCAAATATTTTTTTCTAGATTCTTTATTGTTTTTACAGTATACTAACATATTTTTTTATTTCGTGGTTATTTAAACTCTGAAAACATGAAACAAAAAGTGAAAATTCAGGGAGGGAAATTCAAACTTACAAAACGCTCGCGGTCTAAACGAAATGGGACGTCGATGGTCACGTCCTGGAATTTTCGGAATCGAAATTCGAACCATGTTAGTAGTGTTAGTGAGAAAATTACCCTTACCCATGATTTTTATAGCAATTAAAGCTATTAATAAATAATGAGTAACTGAAACACTGAATAGTAAACAAACACAAAATGACACTCGTCATTGGATGTGTCAAAAGCGCGCGTAAAATGGCGGCGTTTGAATAGCTCTTTAGTTAGTGTTTTAACTTTGCAAATTTGTTTGATTATTTTCAAGCCTATTTATATTTTTTTCTATGTGAATGATCAGATTAAGAAATAAAAAAGGTACATGCATATTCCCTATTGTATGAGTGGAATTTTTTTGTTCTCATTTGCATAATCTTCTTTTCTAAGACTTACAAGTTGAAGAAATAATTACTTTCAGATGGGTTAGATTTCTTCTACGCATCCGAGAGTCACGCACGCAAGATGGTAGACTTTATTCAGTCAGTTTTACCAGTTAAAGTCCAGCATTCCAAGAAGCTCATATCGCATGATATCCAAAATAACATATATAACTACAAGTTTACGTTCAGTATCGAGATTGTTCCATTGTCAAAGGACAGTGTCGTATGCTTGCCCAAGAAGCTGACTCAGCAACTTGGCGGGATCTCTCCTGTGTGTTTGGTGCACAGGGTCACGAACACCATACATCTGGTCGACGCCAGCACTGGCCAAGTGTGCGACGTGTCTTCGACTGTGTATTGGCGCAGTCCCTTCTCAGCAATATGTAATCCCAAAAATTTGGTCGAGTACATTGTGATGGATATTGATGTACTAAAAGAACATGTAAGGACATTCGCTTAACCTGGATTCATAAAAGCATGCTTAAACCGGCTATTTAATTTTGTTTGTTTTTAGGAAAAGAAATCATTTCCCGGACAAGGCATGGTGTCCAATAAACATGTTATAGCCGATGCGTGGGTGGTTAAAGCCAGTGAACTGGGTCTAGACGTCAACCCTGTTCATACCAAGACACATCTTGGACATATTTTGAAACCCGGCGATACAGTAATGGGGTAAGTGTTAAAGAAACTGTTATTTACTGTTTGCTATACATAAGTCCAGAAATGTGTCCATGTTTGTATAATATGAACTTTTACTTGCCCCTTGATTTACTTCAATGTATCTCCTGTGTTAACTCTGGCGTGCTCAGTATGTGACCTATCAAATCCTCGTTGTTTATTCAATTGTTAATTTTACTAAGATTGGTTAAAACCAATTAAGTTAGTAATAATTAAATGTTAAGACACTGTGTGGTGGTGACAGTGTGGTGATACAGTTTTGGGTTAACGGTTTTGTCTGCATTGATGGTAGTGGTTTAAGTAGGTATTTCGCTACTTTCTGCTGTACTTATTTTTTGTGTTAAAGCCAGTCATTAGACAACTCTTGGTGTGATCCACGAATCAATTTTCTAAGTCATGTGAAGTCCAGCGTCATAGGATTGTTTTTAGTGCAGGATCATACAATTTTTATGAAAAAAAGGTTTAAAGAAACAGTAATGTATAGTCTATAATTTTTGTTGCAATGCCTGACTATTTGAGGTCGTCTGATCCTAAACTAGGCAAAGCCTCTTGCACTAACCAGACTGCTGATAAACAGAATCGTAATTTATTAATAAACTATGCCTAGATACCGAAGTCACTATAGTCTGTCTTAGGTGGGAATTCAGTACACAATCTGAACTCATCAGGATTTTAAACCAACTTACCAGATCAACATTCATGTATTTTTATAATATACAGGTACAATGTTGGAGACTCAAATGTGAATGATGCGAACTTTAACAAATTGGAGAAAAACGCCATCCCAGATGTATTGTTGGTTAAGAAGTTCTATGGCGAGAGCTCAGCCCGGAGACACGCTCGTGCCTGGAAACTTAAACACATGGCTGGGGAGTTACACGAAGGGCTCGGTTCTACAAAGGAGTGAGTGTCTATACTTTGTCCTGTCTGTGTAGTGACCCATTAAGTGGACAAAATATCACCACCAGTTTAGTAGTTTATCTATTAGAGTAAATCTGTGTCATAAAAATGCAACTCATTTGGGCTTATACGCTGAGAGATGGGAACGCTTGCGTATGGTTTCTTTTTATGGTATAGGAGGCAAACGAGCAGACGTATCGCCTGATGGTAAGTGATCACCGCCGCCCATGGACACCCGCAATACCAGAGGCGTCACAAGTGCGTTGCCGGCCTTACTCCTTACCGTGTTATTGATCTATGGTGACTAGTCTTAACCATACAACACTTACCCAGTGAAATATCTAAAGACTATTCGAGTGTTCACTTTAAGAAATTAGTGACGCATTTAACGTGAGAAATATTACTAAAGTATGTAGTTAGGCTGTGATTGAGCCTATTTTAAGGGTCATATAAAATATTGTTTCTTTACAGGGATTACAATGAGTTCCTGGATGATTTGGAGGAAGATCCAGCCCTCAGACAGAAAGTCAAGATATTTAAGGACGATCAGAAAATACCAGTGGACACAGACGAGATCGATCCAATGCTACCCCGCATTACACTCGCCGAGATGCTGGATGATCTGCGCACAGAAGGTGCTGAGAATGGGGTGTAGGAGTTACAGAATCCAGCAGTACACTCAAGTACTTAAAATATTTTTTTATTTATTTATATTTATTTTATTATTTGTATATCGGCCACAATAAATACCTTGTTCACAAAAGTTTCTTATTTTGGTTAATTAAACTTGAGTGCAATTTGGCTCTCTATTATGGTTGGAGCAGATACAATGAGAGCAAGTGGGAGTCAGGAAAGAAGGTGAGTTCGGCATGTGAAGGACGCCCGTAGTCTGCGGCACTGTCTTAAAAGTTATCTGGAAGTACCAAAGGTTAAAAGTTACTACTGAACCTAATATGAACCGAATAATAGATAAGCCCTTGGTCTAATTTTTTGAGCAGGGTCTGCATTCAGTCGAAGTTAAACATTTCATTTGTTTTCACCAGGAGAAAGTTTATTAGGCTGTAAAGACCTCGAAGAATATTCGTAACTTTCCGACTTCCTCGTTACCTGAATTCGCCAATTCAGGACTAGATCTATCTACAGACTGAGATTTAAAGCTAAATTGATGCAGCAAGCACCAATTTAGCCGTAGAAGTGTAGCGTACAAAGTTACTTTGGAATTTACAATATTATTATGGATTTATTCAAATCATTCAAATTCATTTGACACAAATAAACTTTTAGGTATTTTTTTTGTTTGATTCCACCCTTAGCCTCTTGTTTGGGCTATTGTATGTGGGTTTATCTTCTTACTCCAACTATCCTAGATCATCCTAGAACCTCATGTATCCGGGAGTGATGTTGGTTGGAAGATGTCTGCCGGTTGATCTGCCTCACTTCTACATTCTGTGGTGTGAACGTGCTGCGGTGTTTCTTCTGCCTCCTTGCTTCCACTGCACAGAGGGCACTGTTAGGTTTGTTGCACCTATAGTGAATAGGTGCTTGTTTAGGGAACAATGCTCAGTTAGGATACCTATGACATATTTCATGACATTCCTTGATGAGGGCAGAGGTCATTTTGTTGTTTTGGAGAGCTTAAAGTACAGATGCACAGTCAGTGACCATTTTGGTGTATGAGTCTCTCACATTTCTGGCTGCAACTGCTTCCGCTGCTTTGATTATGCCAACACATTCTGCTTGGTTGGTTGTATTTAGCTTGTCTAGAGTAGTTGATATCTTAATATTTAAGTCGTTCGAGAAGACGCCAGCTCCGGTACTCTTTTGTGTTTTGGAGCCGTCTGTATATATCCTGGTTTCAGCAATGCCAGAGCCTTCCGTCGTTTCTGGGATTAGTTGGATAACTTCGATCGAAAACATGCTGACATGGAGTTCTCTCTGTGGGTGCCCCGAGGAATAGAATTTCCTAAAGGATCCCCTGCAGAACTTGAATGTGTTGTTTCTGTGTTTATTTTCCACAGTACAGTGACAGAAGGAGTAATTTTCATGCATCAAGTTGTTACTACTGTGGCCAAGCGTTTTTGACTCTCGAGTTTCATTTGAGCTGTGGTGAGTAGTGTGTAGTTACGTTCTGAGCCACCATACAAGTGAACCGTAAGTGATGGAGGGTCTGATAACTGCAGTATATAATCAAAGTGCAATCTTTGGCTTAAGACCTCATCATTTTACCAACTAGTCTTCTGCATTGATAAAAATTAATTTAAGCCTTTTATCTTTGTTTTTGTGTGACTCGCTCAGTTCAATCTGTTGTCAAGAATAACGCCCAGATATTTTACTTGAGTTGACAGGGAGAGATTGATGTTACAATTTCGCAAGATGGAAGGTAGTGGACCCACTGAATGCACTCTGAATGTTATAATTTACTCATTTTTATATTTTCCAGTAGCCTTGATACCTCTCACAGTTGACCGGGGAAGAAAAGAAAATGCGACTAGGAAAAAGAAAACCTAGAAAGAAGGTTAAAATAACCGATAATTTAGAAGATGACTTCAATGCCAAGAAATATTTGAAACATATAAAGAAGAAGCAATAAAATGAGTTACAAATTTAAAACATGTAACAGGTAGAAAAGGTTGTACAGTAATCTAATAATTTTTATATATAGTATTTTTGATAACAATTTGTATATTTCTAAGTATTCTTTAAAAGAGTAACTAATGAAATTGAATTTATCATGTTTATAAGGGTCATCTGTCATCTCAGAAAATTCCTGCGAAAACAACGATTTTAAATGACATAACGTTAAGTTAAATTGTTACTATATTTTCTTTTTTTTTTTATATTTAAGCTGCTAAAATGACTCTGCCCTGCCTGATGGAAAGTATGAGCAGAATCCAAGAGTGGTGGTCACCATCCTCAATGCGAAAAAGAACAATGCAGCATGGTGACCCACACTATGGCGGTCTGGGGGGAAGGGGGATGGTGAGGGAGATAGGGGGCGTTGGATTGGGGTATGGGCCTCCGGTATCCTCACTCACTCGATGAAACACAGCGTAAGCTCTGTTTAACACCGGTTTTCTGTGAGGCCGTGGTATCACTCCGGTCGAGCCGGCCCATTCATACCGAAGCGTGGCTCTCCCACGGTGGAAATATTTCATTCTTTTAACGGCTATACTAAAAGATATTTTATTAATCTTATTTATATATTTTAGATTCAAATCGGTCATTGCAATGTTTAATGGAAGACAATAGAAAAAAGATGAAGAGAATGTTAAAATGAAAGTTATGATTCAAAAATGGAAATTAGAGGCAGTTCTGATCGAAAAAAACTGCGACAACAACAACAACAGCACTAACGACCACAGCGTTATGATCCTTTTTATTGATAATATGATATGATAGTGTTATTCACTATGTCTATGAAAAAAAAGAAAAAAATTCTAAATAAAATATTTTACCTTATAACAACCGAATTTTAATTTCCTTTCACATAAAAAACATATTTTTTTTCTCATTAAAACTAAAAGTCTTTTTACTCTTCAAAACTCTTGCGAAAATTTCTAAATTTATGGGAATATTCGACTTTTAAAGACTATTTTTTTTATTTAAGGTAACGTTGATTTTCAAATAGTCTTATAAAAATTTTTGAAGAGTTTTAAAGCGAGGAAGATTTCCATAAGGGCAATGAGGACTCCGCCCAGCACATGCTGGTGGTATGCCCGGCTTGGGCGCCGCAGCATCTTGCCTCGTTGCAGTCATCGGAGGAGATCTCTCGTTACCGGCCGTTATTCGCTCCATGGCCGGTAGCGACACAGTTTTACCGAGGGCGTAACTTTCTGTAAGAATGTCATCTCGCAGAAGGAGGCGACGGAGAAAGCCCGGGAGGACGACCTCCTTTCGGACCCGATCCGCCACCGCCGAACTGGGCGGCTAAGGCTCATCTATCAACGCCTCATGCCGCCCTGAGTGTGGCCGCGGATGGCCGGGACGGGTTTTCCCCTCTATCCACTGCAAAGGCCAGCCGCGAGGAGGCGATGCATGTGTTTGCCGTAGGCGGGATGTCAGGTATACAGCTGAGTTCCAAACTTCCTATTGAATAGGAACCAATTGCAATTATTGTGTTACAACCATAAACTACTATATTTCCAATAAAATCACCTTTATGTATATTTCAAGTAGTTGGTGTTGTGGTAATGGTCAGTGGTATATGTTTATTTGCGGTTGCCATGTAATACGGACCAAGGCTCAATAGATTTCCTTTCGAGAGTACCTGGTTCCCCGGCTTCTAGGACCCGAGACGGGTGCGGTTTTAAGTCGATTTGAGTCCGACATAGCCACCAGGTGGTGATATCCGAGGAGATTCCTGCACGACAAAGAAAAAAAGGTACTTGGGACTAGAATAAGATAGGCAGCCTTATAACTAACTTAATATGTGCTACATGCAACAGCATGTAGCACATATTAAGTATTTACCATTGGCATTTAGTTTGTTTGGTTAACACGTAGGTAAAATATTTATTTTTATAATTTTAATTAATGATATTCATGAACATTTTTTTAGACAACTCACGTGGTTTATGTTCAGAAACATAAGTAATATAATATAATTTTCATCCGGTTAACTAATCGGTGAAGGTCGATCTTACCTCGGAACTTAGACTATATGAAGCTTGCTTGACATTTAGCATGGAAATAAATTTTATTTTAGAAAGATACTCGTGGTTTATGTTGTCTATTGATTTCGTCTAGTCTGTCATTATCTGTCAGAATTTTAATATCTGTGGACATTGGTTATTGTCAGCTGACACTGTTATTTGGTGTGACGCTTCCCTGTACGGGTAAAAGAAACGTGGTGTTAGTTACATATTTTCATTTCTTTAGTACTAAAGAATTGATTTGTAAACAGGAAATTACTAATTCTAAACTAAACTAAAATGGAGTATTTACCGCCTGATGCATTAATTGCAGATGCAAATTCTGAACGAATGTAAGTAATTTTTTTTTGGTTAATTGTGTATTTGTAAAATGAATAATAGATAAATAGTTAAGTTTCGGGTAGATTTCGATAGAAGTTGATGGAATTAGAGGAAAGCAATAAGTTTTAATTTCCTATAAAAAGAACATGAAATTTTTCGAAGGTATATTACCCGACATGTTTCTACCCCATGTGTTGGTGTAAATCGCTACATCAAAGTAATTAATTTTATGGTTTTAGTATGTGCTGTCTGTGTTCATCGATAATAAGACCCAATCAATACAATATGTGTGATCCGTGTTTCAACACCAAGATTGACCTCTCAGGTGGAATAGCCAAGCAAAGTACACTTTTTTTCTGCCGAGGATGTGAAAGGTAATAAATGTTCATTTTGTTATCTGTTTAAGGGTGTCATATGCAAATATATTAATATAACAAACTGGGTGGTAAATATATTAATAAAACAAAATTTTGTATAAATAATTATTAAGCCAACAAAGAAATTGTTGACCATTAAAGAATTTCTACTATCTAGGCCACTTGTTGATATTTAGGTGGAAATAAATGAAAGATTATTTTAGAAAAATGCAACGACGTATAATGTAATGTTACCACACAGGAAGCAAGGTTACAAGCTTACTTGTCAAAAACAGTGTTGCCAACTTGTGATTAATAGGGTTGCGTTCTTACTTGCCAACACCACTAAATAATTATTCAATATATTTATTACAGATATCTGCAACCCCCTTCCGAATGGGTTGTGGCACCATTGGAGTCCAGGGAATTGTTGGCATTATGTCTTAAAAAAATTAAGGGCCTGAATAGAGTCAAACTTGTTGATGCTGGATTTGTGTATACAGAGCCACATTCCAAGAGAATTAAGGTAGTGATTACCTATTTGTTTGGTATTTATCTACTTTTTATTTCAGAATTTTTTATTACTATATATATGTGTGTATTGTAGCATCATTATAACTAATATATTTTACTAAATATTTTCAGGTGCAAGTCAAGATAGAGGGTGAAATTGGATCAGGGTCAATCCTGCAGCAAACTTTTGTTACAGAGTTCACTGTTCAAAATCAAATGTGTAATGATTGCCACCGTAGTGAGGCACAAGATTACTGGCGTGCAATGGTGCAAGTGAGGCAAAGGGCCAATAACAGGAAGACGTTTTACTATTTGGAGCAGTTATTATTGAAGCATAAGGCTTATAGCAACACTCTTGGCATAAAATCCAAGCATGGTACATTGTTAAATTATTTATCTTAACCTGGTGTCTAAATTAGTACATTAAAAAAGCCAGTTTTCTGTGAGGCCGTGGTGTCAGAATTAGATTATTTAAATTAATTAATTAAATTATTTTGTCTATCCAAAGGTTGCCTGTAAGAGATTGCTTTTTAGCGATAAGGCCGCCATTTGTACATGGTCATTATATTGTTTAGCTCAAATATAACTATATCAATTGGGTACAATAAAGTTTATTCTATTCTATCACTCCGGTCGAGCCGGCCCATGCATGCCGAAGCATGGCTCTTCCACGGGTAGAATATACAGGGTTAATTTAAATTAGCGCATCACCTATTGCAGGCAGCTTCACTAAATCAATTCCAACAACATTTGTTCTACGACTTTTTTCAAATCTTGGATAAATAACCCCAAAAAAAAATAACAACAAAATGTTTGCTCCCTCCCTTATTTATTGCTCTGTTGTTGTAAGAAATATGAAAAATGAGCCTTCCGCATTCATTCGACGTTTCGGTATTAACTACCTACTACTGTTTCCTGCACTTCTTTTAGCCATTTGGTTGAAGTCAAATTTATACTAAGAAAGTAATACTTATCTTAAAATTAATTCAGATTATTACATTTTCCCCAGAAACTTATACAAACCCCAGAAAACAGACTTACATAAAAACCAGAAATACGACTAACGCCTTCGATTTAATGAGAGCGAGAAAACACTCACAGCCTTCTTTACTAGCAACTACCGAACTTAACTAGCAATCGGACATCGGTAACCGGCGATGGTACAATCCCAACCTGGCTGATCACCGTGGGGTTGATAGACCACCACCCTCGAAAAACACTCATATCTACGAAAACTATAGAAATAGAAGTGACTTTAAAACAATCTTAAAAATAATCTATATATAGCAACTTTGAATACAAGAACACTAATGACAGACGACAGACTACTGAAACTTGAGCAAGCTGTAAAAAAAATAAAATGGGACATTGTTGGGTGTGGTGACTTCCGCATATAGCGCAACAACATAAATATATATAACAACGACATCTACCGAAGAAACATCGAACTACGGAGCAACGAAGAAAACTGAAAAACTATCAATCTTAAATCGCGCAATAGAAGTTCTCGCGCCGATTAACATATATACAACTTTTCAACATCAACCGTTGGGCAGTGGCCCGCCAGGCATGATCACCTCGCTTGGTCGGAGGATCCTCCCTTTGTGTTGGAGGGACATGACACCCATTCCCCCACAGGGCTTTTTGAAGTTAGAAGATTGGGAGAGGAAATAAGAGAATACAATGATTTTATATTATATTTTAAAGGAGATATACAAGGAAAATATGGAATTGGCTTCATAGTAAAAAAAGAACTTAAAAATTATAAAATTGACTTTGTTGGAATATCCAATCGAATTGCGATATTGAACTTAAACCTTCCAGGCTTCAAAAACTCACTGTCTATTCTTCAGGTACACGCTCCAACGGAGCAAGCAACAAAGAAAGAAAAGGAAGTGTTCTACAAAAGTCTTACAGGGGTTGTGTATGAAACGAATAAAAGCATTATAGTGACTGGGGATTTTAATGGTCAAGTAAGAGGCAAATGCATAGGAGAGTATGTTCTGGGAAGTTATAGTAATAAAAAGAGAAGCAATAATGACAGCAGCAGAAAAACAGCTAATAAATTTCTGTTTGGAACATAATCTTAGAATCATGAATACTTTTTTCAAGAAAAAAAATAACAGAAGATGGACATGGATCTCTCCCAATGACAGATAGAAATGAGATCGACTTCACAGTCAGTAACATATCAAAAGTTTTCAGCGATGTAGTTATAGTAAACAACTTTAATTTTAATTCAGACCACCGACCATTAAGGGGAGCCATAACATGCAATGACTTAAAATTACCACGAAAAAACTTTAAGCAAACAAACCTTGGACGAATAATAAACTTATCAGAGCAAGATACAAAAAACATGAAAGAAACTCTAGAGAAAGAAATATCCAAACTAATAAGAAAACATAGACAACAGATTCGGTTCCAAACAATATGGGAACAAATCTTGAAAACCGGTGGTATCAAAAAAGCTCTAAAAGAATTAAAAGATCATTCAAAATGGATAGCAAAAACTACAAAAACAGAGGTAAACCAGACTAAACTTACAACAAAACGACAAGAGATATTAAAAACAGCACTGAGTTCTACAAAAAATTATACACAGATCCAGATAAAACTACAGACTCAAAAATAGAAAGCAGCAACGCTGACCAAGAACCAATCCCAAATATATTACAAAGCGAAGTAAGAAAAGCTATTCAGACACAGAAAGCAGGAAAAGCACCCGGGACGATAAAATAAATGAATTACTCAAATATACCATGGAACAAATATTAGAACCATTTACAAATATTTGCAATGAAATCCTGGCTGAAAACTAATGGGTAGTTTGATGACCAACTTGTACAAAGTTTTTTCGAAGATTTTATTGCTACGGTTAACTAAAGAGCTTGATAGTAATCAGCCTAAGGAACAAGCGTAGATTCCGTTCTGATTTCTTGTTGTTAAACAAGTAATTCAAAAATGTAACGAATAGTAAGCAACGATGGCGCGGTCAGTACCTGGATGGGTGACCGCTAGTGGCATGTTACCATGAGCGTCTCCGTGATTCGGAGGTCACGTTAAGCAGTCGGTCTCGGTTGTTATCATACGATACGATACCAGTCGTGAAGCTTAGTTGGAGGCCTTCGGGCGGCTTAAAAACATCCAACGGCAAGATTTAAGTAGCCACAACGTATTCTTGCCAGTCCCCAACCCGCACTTGGCCAGCGTGGGGACGTATGGCCTTAACCCTCTCCTGAGAGGAGACCCAAGCCCAGCAGTTGGACATGGGTTGTTGTTGTTGTTGTTGTAACGAATATAATCAACCACTATCTTTCATTTGTGGATTACAATAAATCATTTGATTCTTTGAATCATAATTACATATGGCAGTCACTGGAAAACCAGGACGTACAAGGGAAATATTGTAGAATAATCAAACAAATATACGAGAAAAGCACAACAAAAATACAATTAGAACGCATTGGAGATGAATTTGCAATTCAAAGAGGCGTTAGACAAGGAGATCCACTGTCACCAAAAATTTTTAATGCTGTATTAGAAAAGATATTTAGACACCTTAACTGGGACAAGTTGGAATCAATATAAATGGAGTAAAACTACATCACCTTCGATTTGCAGACGATCTCATTTTATTTGCAAGAGATCGAACAACACTACAAAACATGTTGCAACAGCTGTCATCAGGCAGTCAAAAAGCGGGATTATCAATGAATACAAGTAATACTAAAGTGATGACGAACAAAGCTAAGGTTAAGATAGAAGTAGGACAAGAAGAGATCGAGTAGGTCGACGAGTACATAGATCTGGGACAAATTATATCGGTAAAGGACCTATCTAATAAAGAAGTAGACAGAAGAATAAATTATAGTTGGCAAAGATATTGGTCTCTTAAAGAGGTTATGAAAAATAAAACCATACCTGTCTGCGAAAAAACAAAATTGTATAATACTTGCATCCTTCCGTGTCTCACACAACACAATATACGGTTGCCATACATGGCCATCCACACGAACGATTGAGAAAAAATTAAGAGTGTGTCAAAGAGGCATGGAAAGAAGTATGCTGAATCTACGACTAAAGGATAAATGGAAAGCTACAAAAATTAGACAAATAACCAAGGTGGCTGATATAAGAATAAAAACAAGGTCATTGAAATGGAAATGGACAGGACACATGTGGAGATCGCAAGCAGAGAAATGGAATAGAAAAGTGACGGAAGGTATCCCAGGTATGGGAAGAGACATAGAGGAAGACCGGTAAAAACATGGGAAGACGATCTGCCAAATGGATGAAGAAGAACTGCGTTAGACCGAAATAAGTGGAGTGATTTAGAGGAGACCTATGTCAGAAGACAACCTGACCTGTTTGCCGATAATGCTACTTGATCAGATATCATTTAATTAATTTTTTATTAAAAAAAAAAGAAAGTATGAAGCAGGTTACAGGAAATAAAGGTTATTTTTATTTTATTACATTTTCACGTTAAATGTATGAATTCAACTTCTTTAAAGAAGTAAGTTTGTTAAAATCCAAGCACGTCTCGATACGTAGGTACCTACAGTTAAACAAAATGAGAAAACAATTTATCTAACAACTCGGTCGCACTCTGAATCCACTTTCCCTTCATAATTTATCAGGCTTAGGACATTAAAAAATGACAGCATCGGTAGTCCATAACCTGAAATCTGCATTCTAGAAAAACATATTTAAACATTATTCCTTTAAAAATGTTACATTGAAAAAAGTTTGCTTTAAGCTTTTATTTTTTAATACAGGCGTATTTAAAAGTGAAATCAGCCTATTTACATTAATTCAATGTCTTTTAGGAAAAAAATATACGAAAGGACTAGATAAGTATTTACAGATTACTTCGTGAATTAAAGTCTCGCGGTTGCTGGTGGGTATCCCGCACATATCGTTCAAAATAGTCACCTAAAAATCAATTGTTCACCAACTTGTGACTGCGGAATGGTTTTAATTTACTCAAACGCCCCAACAATCTTTACATTAACATGACGCGGCTAGCCACTTCACCACCGGAATAAACTATGCCTTTCACATGTCCCCACAAATAAAAGTCCAGAGGAGTAATATCTGGTGACCTAGGAGGCCACGCACGAGCTCCTCCACGTCCTGTCCACCGACTGGGGTATTCCCTGTTCGTATACGGATCGTTGTACGGTTTATCGTAGGCACTCACTTATTGAAATCACGCGGAAACGGGAGCGAGTTGCGCACGCGTTTGATCGATCGTGACGTACGACTGACGACTGAGGTAAATTTCTTAATTTCTTTTGAACTTTTGTGCATTACCGCCGCCGTGTCACCCCGCAACACGTGCCAATATTTTGCCTACGCAAGGAGTGTAGCGTAGCGTAATGCGAGTTCAAAGGCAATTAATAAATTTTGTATGGAAAAACTTGAATTTTTAAAAATGTAATTAAAAAAACTTGTAGAACAAAAGTTGTTGGGATTGATGCAACGGGCGCATTAAGGGTTTGACTATACAGTCTTAAATATATTTCCAGACTTTAGCCTAACTTTGATTATATTATTCTAGTTTCATTTAATAGTAGTTAGACATACTGTAAGTATCGGCATTTCACTCTATAACATATAAATAAATATCGCAAACAACTCTTCACAGTTTGCAATATTTATAATGCAAATGCTAAATGATACTCCAACGATCACATTTATCAAATCACTATAACAATATTAGAACTTAAGATTAGGAATAGGCAGATTGAGATTATATCAAGTAATGGTTTGTGAATGAGATTAGGAAGATTATGTGGATTAGGTATTTGAATTAGGTTTTGCTTAAGATTAGGAACAGGTATATCTAATATCTGAAATACCTAGTACGACCCATCTCTAAGAAGAACACTGGCAAAGAAACGAATAACAATACTTAATCTCGAGCATTGTTCGAGAATAAGCTCTCCTCGTAACAATAGTTAGTATGATTCACTTTATAAATGGTACAAATCTAATAACCATGCACTACGTCGTAGCGATATTGGATCTGCTTTTCTCCTTTCTACCAAATGTTGTGCATGCGGTGTAACAAATAAATGTTATTTATTTGCAAGTCGTAATTGTACAAGAGGAAAGTTGTCGCTCTTATTCAAATTTGCTGTCAACGAAATCGTCCTCATACAGCCGTAAAATTGAAGGCCATTGATATTTCTTAAATACTTACCAGCAATTTTTTATAAAAAAAAGACCCATGCAACTATTATATTCGAAAATTATGTGATGTTACCGATAAAAAAAATACTATAAAAAGTAATGCTAATGCAAAATTGTCTTATTAACTTCCAGATGGGTTAGATTTCTTCTACGCATCCGAGAGCCACGCTCGCAAAATAGTAGATTTTATTCATTCAGTGTTACCAGTTAAAGCCCAACATTCCAAGAAGCTAATATCGCACGATATCCACAGTAACATATACAACTACAAGTTTTCATTCAGTGTTGAGATCGTTCCATTGTCAAAGGACAGTGTCGTATGCCTGCCCAAGAGGCTGACTCAGCAACTCGGCGGGATCTCTCCTGTGTGTTTGGTGCACAGGGTCACGAACACCATACATCTTATCGACGCCAGCACTGGTCAAGTGTGCGACGTGTCTTCGACTGTGTACTGGCGCAGTCCCTTCTCAGCAATGTGTAATCCCAAACAGTTGGTCGAGTACATTGTGATGGATATTGATGTACTAAAAGAACATGTAAGTACATTAACATAAGGTGCAATTATGTGTGATCCGCAAATTAATATTCCGAGTCTGGGTGTTCTTTGTGTTTGTTTCATGTATGTTTGTAGTCTCCAGCGACACAGGATTTATTACTTACTTTTACTTTTTATTGTAGGAGAAGAAATCATTTCCCGGACAAGGCATGGTGTCTAATAAACATGTTATAGCCGATGCGTGGGTGGTTAAAGCCAGTGAACTGGGTCTAGACGTCAACCCTGTTCATACCAAGACACATCTTGGACATATTTTGAAACCCGGCGATACAGTAATGGGGTAAGTGTTAAAGAAACTGTTATTTACAGTTTGCTACACATAAGTCCAGAAATGTGTCCATTTTTGTATAATATGAACTTTTACTTGCCCCTTGAATTACTCCAAGCTATCTCCGTGCGTTCTCAGTATGTGACCTATCAAATCCTCGTTGTTTATTCAGTAGTTAATTTTACTAAGATTGGTTTTACTCTTGAGGTATTTTACGCTTTAAAACGTCGAATTTTGCTGCGGTTTTCTATTAATGGCAGGCATAAACTAATATGTTTTTTAATGAGATCCTTATAGGACTTGGTATATAATATAAAATTACCTGCTTCAGAATAGTTATTCGTATGACTGGTGTAACATTTCCTTCGGTACAAACCAGAGAGGCTTGGTTATTATAGCATACTATATAATTCTGGTGAATATTTATATATTTTTAAGTAGACACATATTGATAATAAAGAACTGTAGACCAACAGGCCGCATAGATATGGCAAATAATGGGTGTTCCAATAATTGCATCAATGTAACTTGTGTAAACCAAATCCAATCATTCGTACTGATTGATACTGGTATGAATGAAGTTAGTAGCATAATTTTGAGCCTCAAGAATAACTGTGCGGTTGGTTGGACAAGGTGTCAAATAAGTTTTTGAAGGATTTTAGACATACACGCGTTCCTCCGTTGACCTATCTATTTAATTTGTGCTTTCATGTTGGAGTCTTCCCGGACAATCTAAAAAAATCCGTTGTTGTGTCAATTCATAAATGTGGTGATAGAAGCCATGTCTCAAACTGTAGGCCCATCTCATTATTATGTTCTATTTCTAAAGTTCTTGAAAAGTTAATAAATTCGAGATTGACTAGTTATTTAGAAAATAATAACATCTTGTCTGACAGTCGATTCGGCTTTCGGAAAGCTAGATCTACGGCAGATGTAACGCTGTTACTGACTTCATAGCAACTAATCTAGATGATGGTAATAAATGTATTGCTATCTTTTTGGACCTCGCAAAGGCGTTCGACACGGTTTCTGTCCCACTACTGCTACGCAAGCTCAAGACAATAGGAATCAGAAGCACCCAACTGAGCTTGTTTGAGAGTTACCTCTCTGGACGTTACGTTTGATAACGATTTTTGAGGATACGTAAGTGATGACTTGCTTATAACTCACGGCGTCCCCCAAGGAAGCGTACTGGGACCAACTTTGTTCGTTATATATGTGAATGAGTTGACTTGGATAAACCCTCGAAGTGGAAAATTGATATGCTGACACCGTGATACCGTGATCTTACTTTCTGCTAATTCTTGGCAACAAGTATTTGTGACTGTCCAAACTTCTTTTAATAGTGTTTCTCAATGGCTGAACAATATTTTTTTAAATTGAATAACGAAAAAACTAAATGTATGACTTTCTCAATTCGGAACAGTCAAGGGTTTACAAATAACTTCAATTTGATTGCTCATAACTGCAAGCTCTCTGAGTTAAATATAAGTGTACATGCCACTATTTGGATCGAACTGACCACATTAAATATCTAGGCGTGACTTTGGATAGTTATTCGAATTTTACAAAGTACGTGGATTTACCGAATGGTAGGATTCGTAAACTCATGTACGCATTTAGGAACCTTAAAAACGTCGCTACGCCTAAACTCATCAAGCAATCATACTTAACCCTGTGTCAGTCTTTAATTTCATGCATGCTTAGTATCTTGGGGTGGAGCTCCAGCTGGTGTCATCAAAAGTTTAGAAATTGCTCAACGAACCATTCTTAAAGTCTGCACTTTTCGACCTATTTTATTCCCAACAAAACAACTGTATGAAGAATGTGAAGTTCTTACGGTTAGGCAATTATTTTTAGTCAATATTATTATGAATCAATATGATGAGTTCCCTTATGATCCTAATAAGGGCATAAACTGTCGCAGAGGCAGAGTCTGTGAGGCGAGAAGATCTTTTCGCGCATCATTTATTTGGCGATTCTACTGTTTTCTAGGTCCATTCATCTTTAACAGAGTAAATAGGGTAATTTCGATATGTAGCCTAAATAGAAATGAATGTAAAAGAAGGGTTACATCTTGGCTGCAGGGCCTGGATTATTGTGAAACGGAGAGTCTCCTGACTGTGTTGCGATGATGGATTTTCTTTGTATTTTTTGCTTTGTTTGGTAACCATAATGAAATATCCAGTCAAAAATTTAAAGATTTCAACACACCCTCTCACACTCAGACACGCACTTTCACAAACCACAAAGAGAGGATCACTTACACAAATTTACCTTTCAAAAAACTTGTTTTAGAATTTTTTTTCCCTACACTTAATTAATAGACTAGTCTTGAAATAAATTCTTAGGGGAGTGTCGCCACATGCTGAAATACAAGTCTCACCTAGTTCGGTAGAGGATGCTGTTCGTAATTTTTTTGGCCCTACAATGGGATACTGTAACCTTTTTTGGAAAGGTTACTCAATATGATTCTGAAGTTACACTGAATATCCTATTTCTTATAAATTCCCTCAAATTATTAGTTTTCAATACTTTTGGTAAAGTAAGACTGAATGTCTGTAGTACGTATTGTTTAACTAACATAAGCTTTATTATGTTCATGCGTTGTACAACTATTATTTTAATATTGATTATATTCCTGAATGAATAATGTACCCTATTATGTAGTCTGTTGAAACATATGAACAACAATTTTGTAAACATTTTTCTGAGAATAAATAAATAAAAAATAAATAAATAAATTTTATATTACCTAGGTACAATATTGGAGAGTCAAATGTGAGCGATGCGAACTTTGACAAATTGGACCGAAGCGTCATCCCTGACGTTTTATTGGTTAAGAAGTTCTACGGCGAGAGGTCGGCTCGGAGAAAGGCTCGCACTTGGAAACTTAAACACATGGCTGAGGAGTTACACGAAGGACTCAGCTCCACCAATGAGTGAGTGTTAATCTTTTACGTGTAATTTTTTTCCTCCAACCTTCTTTACAAACCAGGTTGGGTTTATCGATTTTTCACGTGAAGCAACCACCGTTTTACAGACCAACTCAAGTAATAGGCGATATCGAAGAGCTACAGAAGCTTTTGTCTGACTTTTTTAAAGGCTCCACTTTGCATAACAATGTAATGGTTAAAATAGGGTCTCAATGTGTTGAGAAATGGCCATCCATCGATAGACAGACTTTGGTTAGGATTACTTCGGATGTGTATATTTAATAATCACATGATTTTAAAGGGAGGAATCCTCCGATTATACGAGGTGAACATACCAGAGGGACCGCGGCTCATTGAAAATATGCTAATTAGCGCGAGATTATTTATATCGCGTTTCAGGTTTAGTTGCTCCGTAGTTAGGTGTATTTTCGGTAGATGGCGCTGTAGCATATTTCTGTTGTGCCATATATGGAAGTCTTCACAATGTTATTAAATTGTAATGTTATTTAAACCTTCTTGGGAAAAGCTCTATGTCTAAATCGATGATAAGTTAAAAAATATCGGCCAAGTATAAGTCGAACTCGCGTAAAAAGTGTTCCGTACCATTATTTATACATTTCAAGCGTCTACCTGTTGCCGTCATCAAAATCGAGCAAAAATGAGCAAAAAAATCACGTTTGTTGTATGTGTATTATTTAATTCTGGTTTTTAGTATTTGTTGTTGTAGCGGCAACAGAAAATCGTACATCGTCTCTAGAAATTTCAACTGTCTAAATGTCGCGGTTTATGAGAAACACTCTGGTGATAGACGGACAGCGAAGTTTTAGTAATAGGGTCCCTTTGGGTACGGAACTCTAAATAAATATTTACCAAAATAAAACGTAACTCGCGATCGCATTTAGACAGACAAACAAATATGAACTAGCATTAAATATTTGTTGTATTCTTGACATAGTTCGCAATAATCGAGCACAGCCATTATCGTCTGAGATAAGAGAGATAGTTCACGAGACGGGGCGGTGAGTGGCGAGTGCCGAGTGCCGATCAAAGTGTGCTTGGATCACATTTATCTGCTGTTATCGCACTTATCTCGTAAAGACTCAGTTTAAAGTAATAGCTAATACATGGGGATTATTGTGATATAAAAATATTGAAATATATATTCGTTAGCTTATCATTAAATTAAATATGTTGATAAATGTAGATAACATTTCTTATAACAAGGTTATCCTTGTGAAAAAGCCGAAACACCCAAAACATGTTGCTACAAAAACAATGGACTTCTATGTCACCCGGACCATAATTACGATTCTATTGAAATATCATTTATTTATTTCATTTAATCGTATCAGTGGTTTTTGCCTACGGTGGAACATATAAATATTCAATAGATTGCTTAAAATATTACCCTTCTTCGCCACAACCAAATAAAGGAAACCACTCATTTATTACCAGTCGTTACCGTATATCACTTACCCAGCGAGATATCTATAATTCGTTACACTGCTCCGTTCGCGTTAAGATAATAGTAGGCATCAATGAAGCTTCACACTCGACCAATGAGACTCCAATCCTAGAATTTTTCGTATCGTACGAAACTTTAGAACCTCATTGGTCAGAGTTCAGAGCTTCATTATTGCGTCATTATTTTCTTAACGCGAACGTAGCAGTGTTAAAGTGGCCAATTAAACTTTCTGTTCACGTTAGACACCATATGAACGATTATCTGTTTACAGGGATTACAATGAGTTCCTTGACGATTTGGAGGAAGATCCAGCGTTGAGGCAGAACGTCAACATATTTAGGGACGATAAGAAAATGCCAGTGGACACGGATGAGATAGATCCAATGCTGCCTCGCATTACACTCGCCGAGATGTTAGACGATCTGTGCATAGAAGATTCTGAGATGACTGAAGTGTAGGAGTTGACAGAATCCAATCTATGTAATTAGATTTTATCTTGTATGTTATGACAATAAATGACTCTTATACTTAATAACCCCATGGTTATTATAATAATAAAACAACCATTTGTTTGCTTCATTTATATACATATAAGTGCAATGTCGCCGGGTCACATAAGTGGGCATGTAGGTATGTCTCCTCCTCCTCATTATCTTTCCAATTCCTCCAGTTTTCTTCTGATAAATTTAGATGCGGATTCCAAGATAGTTTAATTTTTCCTGGGACATCCCGGGACCCGTTATAACTCGGTGTGTTCGTTGGCCAGTGCTATTATAATACTATATAATTAAGTAACAGGATTTTTCATCCTTTCAACAAGGTTCAAAACTACGCTCATTAAAAATGTAATGTGTTGTCTTAAAGAGATCGCCTTGAGCGATAAGACCGCCTATTGTATCATTTGCATATTTGTGACTCATCCTCTGTTTTAACTTTATAATTTTGCATGTATACAATAAAGATGTATAAATATAGGAGTAACTATAAGATAATTCCAGCAAAAACCACCACTACGAGCATTGTCATCCTGGCGTAGCTGCAGATTGCACCTTGATGCAATCAAGCCGATATCTCATATTCTTCCGCAGCAATAAATCTGTCGCCAGAAATCCTAGCTCTTTGGCAGTTCCCGGCCCCGTAGACGCGGAGATTTTTTTTTTTTTTTTTTTATATTTAAGCTGCCAAAATGACTGCCCTGCCTGATGGAAAACATGCAAGCAGTATCCAAGAGTGGTGGTCACCATCCTCAATGCGAAAAAGAACAATGCAGCATGGTGACCCACACTAGGGCGGCCTGGAGGGAAAGGGGATGGTGAGGGGGATAGGGGGCGTTGGATTGGGGTATGGGCCTCCGGTATCCTCACTCACTCGATGAAACACAGCGTAAGCGCTGTTTCACACCGGTTTTCTGTGATGCTGCGATGGCTGGTACTGCCACTGACAGTCACTGCGCCCTGGATCGGCCCTCTCCCGATTTCTGTTCTGGAGAAATACTGCTTCACAGATGGAGAGAGTGAAGGAGCTTCGCTGTAGTCCATCTTACCCGCCAGCGTGGCAGCAATAATTGCTAGCGGGGAAGCAGCTCATTCGAAAAAACTTACTAAACTCTCAGTTACTTATGAATGTCTATATTTAAATCTGCCGAACTACGTGAACAGTGTAAATTGTCATTTTTATTACGTAAACGGCCTGTCACTTTGTTTGATAAATCTTGATCGATGCAAAGTTATCAGGAACTGATAGTATAAAGGATGGTTTCCAATTTCTTTCGACATTGAGAATACAACTATTTTTTACCCTTAGTGTTAACCCTAAGGGCCTTTAACAGCTGGCACGCGGTCCACAAAGCTGCGCTTAACGCGATGCAGGGCACAATAGACCGACAGAGCGCCACGAGATAATGTTTTTCATAACGTTACCCAAGTTAATGGAGAATTCGCTGTTAGGTTGACTATACTACTAATTGATAGCGATATTGAGATATAACTTTACTACTGTTAGTTATTTAAATTTTAGTTCGATATGGCGCTGTCCTAATTCTAAATCTCACTATCGTTTCCTCACCTCAAGATATATAAAAATTAAATTAATTCGTTCTGATTAAACTTTGTTATTGTTACCGTATTTTTTTTATTAAGAACCTACTAAGTACAGTGCGTGTATGAAGTCTAAGAATAAAGTTGTAAAGACATCAGTAAAATAACAATAAACCTGTTATCTGAATTCAACATCTGTAGATTTGCATAGCTGTACAAAAGACGGAGAGAACCTTGCCGAGCTGCCAATCTGAGTAGATGATATAATTCTTTCAACCAGTCTAAAAAGGAACACAAAGTAAGAGTAACCAAATTAATGGTTGTCAAGAACAAAGTAATTACCTGATTTCAACTAAATAGGTATCAACGATGATTGGTTTTATGGAAATCCGGGCAATACATAATCAGATCATATTGTTTCTCTAGCTTGACTGATTTTATCAGTTCAATTTTAGATTTGACAGACAATACGATATGTAACCGACATGCCATACAATTCTTTTGTTGCAAGCAATTGGTGATTAGACCCGCATCTTTGTAATCAGAATTAAACGTTTCATTAACATTACATGTGTGTGGCACCAAAGTCTATATAAAGGCAAATTCCTCAGATATCTTTTTCATTGTAAAAGAATTGAGCAAGCAAGATGAGGGTGCTCATATTTGTGATAACGGTAGTAGCTCCGTGTTTTGCAACGCAACTTTTATCATCAGGTGAACATTTTATAGAATATTTATTATTGGAATGTTATATGAAAATGTTCCATTTAATTTCGTTAAATGAAAAGTGTTAGTGAACTTAGTGAATAATGTGAGCATCAAGAACATGTTCTGAATAGGCAAAATATGTAGTTGTTTTAAGTATTCCTGTAGTGCAATGGATAACTTGTTCTAGATCACATAGAGGAGTTGTTTATGAAATATGCAAGAAACGAGTTGTCGGTTTCCGAAAGTCGTCAGTTCAGTGATGTCTTGGATATTCTTCGCAGACCAGAATATGCTTCATTTTCGTCTCTCGAGAAATCCTCACAACTAAGACTGGTAAAGATTTACTTTGTATTTTAAATACATTTTCGGTAGTGTTGTCTAAGATCCTTAATCCTGTTCTTCTTTGCGATAAATAACAGTAAACAGAATTAAGAAAATAATTTTAAAAAAATAACTAAAATATTTTCAAGTGTGTTTTCAAAAGTACTTTTAAGAAGTTATCTGATAAGAAAAAAGTGCATTAACTTCTTGTCATTGTTCAGTAGCCTTTAGTTTTTGTCGATTCGGAGTAGATTTATCTTTTTCAAGTAGTAATTTTCTTTGGAGTATGGGTCACCGGTATCCTCACTCACTCGTTGAAATACAGCGCAAGCGCTGTTTGAAATCGATTTTCTCTGATTTTAATACGACTGATACATTACACAGGAAAGATCAGGACCATCGCCAGCTTATTGACGTTTGCAATGCCTCTTAACCCGCCTTTTATTGTGCGCCTATCCCCTTTTTGAATATCCCCAACAGAAGGAATTGGCGAAGATTCTCTCGTCCTCACTCCGTACCATGACTACAACCATGGTACCGACCGAGAGAATCCTCACCCTGATGGTCATCACGTAGCCACGTCTTTATTACATCCACACCGAGCATTCTATCAGCTTGTAGAACGTCATGGCTACGATGACCATAGCAATGGTGTCTCGCTGCCGTTGCCTTATTGCAACCGCAATGCTTACACAACGGACTCAGATGATTTTCGATGTACCATTTCATGGTGATCAACTGCGTCACATTCGATATGAGAGGGTCTTACTGCTGCAATAACGGCATGTCATGACTAAGACGCCCCAAGATTCTTCGAGGTTGAACCTGTGGTCTGTATGGTATCCCGGCAGCGCCATACGCTCAGCGTTCCCGTGGCTTGAACAAATTTGGTTCAGTATACCCCTAGTATAGATCATTGTTGTCGATCAAATATTTGTAATCAAAATTAAACGTTATGTTCATTTATGCACGTTTCAAAAACTCTACACCGATTGAGCTCAAATTTTGATGCGATAAAAAGGTACACAACCCGCATCAAATAATATTTTTATCTATTTTTCACGGATTGGTTATGTACGTCATCTATACAAATAAATATAATAAATAATTAAAGTGTGAGTTTAGTTACTCCTTTTTTCCTTTTTTAATGTATGGACCTGCCAAAGTGACTACTCTGCCTGATGGAAAGCATAAACAGAATCCAAGGAGTGTTGGTTACCATCCTCATTGTGAATGCAGACAATATGCAGCAACGCAGCACGGGGATTCATACCACGACGGCCTAGTGATGGTTCTACATTATTGGGTCTCCGGGTTCGCACTTACCAACGAAATACGACAGCACAAAAGGTGTCACTTTAGTTAGATCTTATGTGACAGTGCAGTACCGCCCCGGTCGAGCCGGTCTGTTCGTGGTGAAATCAAAGTGGCTCCACTAACTTTATACTCAGATTCAGATACTGATGACCTTTAAACGGCAGTGGACGATGAACATGATGTAACACTTATTTTTAGAATCGTGCGATTCCTTAAAATTATCATTTTAATACATATTTAATTAAATTGTGATTGGATTACAAAGATTAATGATTATTGCTAATAGTCATTAATGACTTACTACATAAGATCTTTAAATAGATACCTACTTCATTTTACTGAATTTCCGTTGCTGTTCAAAAATGTTAGGTAGTGATTAAAATTAATTTTAGTCTAATTAATTTTGTACCTACGACGATTTTTTTTCATCTTAATGTACTTTTGAAATACATTTGACTATCTAATTCATTCCCTACGTAGATACTTAGTTCGTTATTGTTTGGAAGGAGGACAGATGTGTCAAGTCCCTCCAACACAAAGGGAGGATCCTCCGACCCGGCAAGGTAATCATACCTGCCGGAATACTGCCCAACGGTGGATGTTGGGAAGTTGTATCTGTGATAATCGGTGCGAAAACTTCTATATCGCGATTTAGGAGTAGTAGTTACTCCGTGTAGTTATTTGCTTCGCAGTTCGATGTATCTTCGGACTTCGGACGAAAAATTATTGGTCGATTTAAGTTTCATCTTTTTTGAATTTCGAAATTGTAACTAGAAAGTTTTTCACAAAAAATATAATCAAGTTTGATATACGAAAAACTATTATAATTTAGGTACATTATATTATAAGTAAAATATCTGTGAATGTCTATTATATTATATATATCTACATATTTCAGAGTCTCGATTGTTTAATATGTCGCTCAGGCTTCAATACAGTATTTTCGGCCGTAGAAGAAGGCCGGCCAGATCAAGAAATCATCGATGTTGTTAAAACACTGTGCTACAATTTGAACGTTGGTAGTTATAATATGTGTACCGGAATTGCTGAACTGAATTTGGTATGTTTTCTTCGTATTTTACATTTTCACAAAAGGATGAATAGATGAATAAACTTAAAAAAATACACACCTACCTACAGTGATTCTCTTCTTTTTTAAAGTCTGTTAAAAATAAGAATTAAATAATTGTATCCTTTTTAAAATGTATTCTCATGTAAGTGAATCTGTAATTCTTTATGGGAATAAAGTTTCTTAAACCCGAAAATGAAAATGGTAAAACGGAATGAAACTCTATTCCATTTTATCTCAGCAGAAGAAATACATACTGTATAAATCTTCCCGTCTCGGAGTATGTTAAGCCTTTCCTTCTGGTTGCCTATATAAACATCTATAGCTATAGGGAGCTTTTGAAACTTCGATAGCAGTCTATTCGTAGAACTCCGATATCGCATAGTACTTGATTTGCGGAGGTCTGGTGGTAGTCGCTGAGGGTGAAGATGGCAATAGTAGTATTACTTAAAACTTCTGCTCTTGAACCCAACTTATATATCCTCATCATCAGCCTATTGCAGTTCACTGCTGCATATAGGCCTCTCCCATTGAAAGATACTTGTATTTCCTTTCTATTAATTTTTATTACAATTTTATAGCCAATAATAATACACGTTATTAAAACTACGCCTCAAGCTACTCCAAGAACATTTTGTGGACATATTTTTCAAAATGCAGAAAATCGAAATGCCTGTCAGGTTGATGACCCAAGATTTGAATGGACTGTCGACCTACCACCACTATCTGAAACTGTTATTGTAAGTATCTAAAATAAAACCGATTGCTGTATCATGGCGGATTACTGTATTTCGTAGTTATATTTTTTATCTTTAATCTCGCAGTAAAAATAAATACGATATTTCTATGAAGTAATCTATGAACCCCATGTCAATAGATAAATACTTAATTTTAATGGTCCTTGGTTACTGTCAATGCCTAACGAAATGCATATGTCGGTAAACCATGAAGGCAATAGCCGTATCAGATCGCAGTTGCATTCCTGCAACGTCACTGACACCAGAAATTCCGAGCCGTATAGCTTTTTTAATCTAACCCCTAATATTCCACAGCCTCCAATAAGTAATCCGACACCATTAAAAATTGCTCTGATTACGGACGCTCACATCGACCCCCTGTACGAAGCCTACGGAGTAGCTCATTGCACTGATCCAACTTGCTGCAGAAAAGGGCAAATCTTAGCACAGGCTTCCGAAGAAGTGAAGATAGACGATGAGTATATGGTTAAAGAAGCTATAGTTGACGTAAATGGCGAGACCATGATAGATTTAGGTGTTGCGCCGAACTTGAGAGAAATTAGGAAATTAAAAAAGTCTCCACGAACACAATTGCCAACTAGGAGTACCCCAGAACCAGCTGGATTTTGGGGAGATTTCAGAAACTGTGACACGCCAATATGGGCATTTGATGACGTTATAGACAGAATTGCGGAGACACATAAGGTATGCTAATATTTCTATGATTTATGGCAATGAAACATATTGGTTTTAATGTTATCTGGTATTTATAGACAAAAATTTCAACACAGTTTCAGTGGCACTGTGAGGTCAATAACTGCACCAACAGCTATTTGATCACAGTATGGAATTATTTGTGTCTATTTAGTACGATATTACAGAGTAACGCACATTGGTATCTGTGTATTTTACTTTTTATTCGGTATTTTCGAGTTGTCTTTAAAATATTCACTCAATGTCAGTAACCAATTAATATCAATAATTTATTAAAACGAAATGTCCGGTCTAAATACTTCTATGAAATGGAACCATTTGTTTAAGCGTTTCTGATAGTTAGAGAAAGAAAAGAAAAAAAAAATTGTTTTGCAGGATATAGATTTGGTATATTATGTTGGAGACACAATCGACCACCACATTTGGGAAACAACATACGAATTAATCAATGATATGAACGGCTACCTTATCAGAAAAATGAGATCAAGTTTTGGCGATCATGTCCCGATTATACCTACTGTTGGAAATCATGAATCTCAACCCACAAACCAGTAAGTTTAGCTATCGTTATTGTAAAGCAGTTACACCTTTCTTTAATTTTGATGATAAAGTTTGTTTCATATCCTAAAACAATTATGTGACAGTGACTTTGTAATTTCGCGCCTTTAGTAGTTTCCACTACCGTTCCGTTCCTCACGTTCATCATGAAATTTTCCATAGCAAAAAATTTGAGAAAAAGACATTTACTTTCATCTCCAGAGATCGCCTTTAAGTTCATCGATAAAAAAAAGTTGCCATTTTCAATGTACAAAGATAACTGCAGACAAGTTAAATAAAAAAGTACTATTTTCCATACCCATATCATAAACTTAAAAATAAATTTGTCTGTCTGTTCGTCTCTCTGACCAAGCGAAACACGCTTTCACGGTAAAACCGCTACACCGATTTCAATGAAATTTGGCATGAAGATAATTTGATTCATGAGGAAGGACAAGACACACGGACATACCAAAACATATATATGGCTTGTTTAATAATACGTTTTTAATTCGGTAGATTCGCGCCTTCGAGTGTCACAGAAGAATATCTGAACACATCTTGGCTCTATAACAGCCTTGCCAAGAAATGGGACCACTACCTCAGTGAAGATGCAAAAAAAACTTTGAGGGAGCGAGGAGAATTCTCTATGGTTGTAAAGCCTGGCTTGAGAGTCATTTCATTAAACACAAATGTAGCCTATAGATATAACTGGTATGTATTTTAAATAACTTTTAAGTGTTCATGTAAAGTCAAGTATGATCATGGAATTTTCCGTTTTTTTTAAATTTGTTTTTCGATATTTATCTCATTCTTATTACTGTAACGTGTTAAAGTCCGATGGATTTAGGCAATAAACCTTCTGACGTGTAGAAGAGACTTTATCAAAAAAGACACTCTTACAAACACAATATCACTTCGATGTTTATCGCACTGTAGTTCTAGCAGAACCGACTGCAGCTCACGAGAGTTCGAATTTATATCCATTTTTACTATTGCTAGCGCTACTGAGAAACGTCTCGAACATACGAGGGCGTTCCCCGTACCAAAGACCGCCGCCAAATTCATTATACACAATTGCGCAATAACCAATCGATATTCGACGCTGTGCATTTCGTTATAAGGTTCGCTATTCCGTGGCTCAAAACTCAAACTTCTCGATTGTTGTTCGCGAATAATCTTTCTTCATAAGATTATGTTTATGTGGTCTTGAAGTCCTGTTATATATTCCAAACATACTCACACATTGACTAGATGGCATTATGGTTTAAGTGTTCAAGATGCCGCTTCCTGTACGTTGAGTGTTGTGGTTTCTATCCCCGCAACAACGCTTTGTGTGATATAGAAAATGTTGCTCTAAATAAAATATAGGAGTGATTTGTTTTAAGAATAACAATAAGAATAGCATAAATTCTTATTTTATCTCCAGAAAATAAAAATCGACAAGAAATCAGTAATTTCTGAACCGCGACTCAGGATATAGTTAGGATGTACCGAGTGCGGGAGTTGTATTATTAAAGAGAAAAATAAATAAAAAGTAATGTGCTAAAATAATATGTTAGCTAACTACCTTTTCCAAATAAAATTTATACTACTTTTAATAAAATTTATATAGCCTATGTCACCCGGGCGATTATTATGAATATATTGTCACCTCGACCTCATTCATTAAAATCGGTTCAGTTCTTTAGGCATTACAGAACATACAAACATACCTACAAAGACTGCCAAAATATTACCTTTCCGTTTGTCTTTGCCATAGTTGGATAATATAATCAATTTTTTTTTAAAATACTTACAAATCAAAAGTATTGAAAATATGCACTCATGTACGTTTGCTTGTTTATAGGTGGTTGTCCTACGATCCCCTCGATGCGAAAAAACATTTAGAATGGTTAGTTAAGGAATTGTATGAAGCCGAAGCTGCTGGGCAGAAAGTTCACATAATTACCCACATACCGCCTGGAGTAGTCGACTTGACTCACACGTGGACCAGGGAATATAACAGGATAGTTAACAGGTGACATTTCTTTCCATAATAACACGAGCAGCAGGGACGAGACTGCATGAACACCTATGGCAATCATTATTGGGAAGTCAGTGCTTTAAAATATATTGAAATCTAGTTCACTCTTCGAATTCAGTTCACCCTCAGGATTGCGGAGGTCAGATGCCATCGCATGGCGCTCCGTGGAAAAACTGATATTCAGGTAAAACGATTGAACTAGTAGCCAATCCCAAATAGTCTTGGGAATAATGAAGGCTAACAAAAAAAAGAAGTGTTTCTCAGAGACGCCATCTTGAGAAATTGATCGTTATAATTTTTCAACTAATCATCCTCGCCGTAAGGATTCGGTCCAATGTTCTAATTAAATAAGTATAAATTTAAATTCAAAATTAATTATTCAATTAAGGCACTAAGTGACATTTATGAATGTTAAATTGAAGCTACAGATAAAAATCATAGATCAATCCAAACAGACGCTACAGATGTACTCTATTGTCAAGGTGAATTAGGTAAAGATACCTAAATCCACATCCATAACTTCCAGTTTCCAAAATGCGTAGGGAGTAATGAGAAGAATACTGGCAAAGAAACTCATGGGCAATCTTTTTAAAAGTCAGATAATCAAAAACAATAGATTACATAAACTTCCATACTCTATAGTATGCAAGTTGTTACCACCTGATTTTCATTTTATTAAAATGCTCTAAAAACTAACGTATTACAAAAAATCTCTCAGTGATACCTTACCTACTTACATTCAGGGGTATAGAAAAGATATTGTATATTTTTCATCAAGAAAAAGTACTGTTTCAAAAGTAATCGAATTCAAAGTATAAGTAAATCCAACTGAAGTCGCGGGAACACCAGAACGCAGTTTAGTTTGTCAGAATGAGTGGATCTTTCTTGATGATTCTTCAGCGCAAAAAGTCAAAAGGAATTGGGTACAATTTATCAGGCAGGTACTTTAAAACCTGTAACAACATGTAAGGTATGATTAATCTTGGTAAACGAGGTCCAGTCAATACTCGAGCGAGAACTCTGCATCACACACTGGAACATATCGCTCCATAGCAGAATAGTAGAACAGTAAATACATTCCGAAGGATTTTTTTTCGCTTTTCCATAATTTTATTGCTGATTCTGTCAGGTTTACCGCAACGATTGCAGCTGAATTCAATGGACACACTCACACTGACGAGTTCAGGATCTTTTTCAATCCAGAAGGACGACCCATAAATATAGCGTGGGGCGGCGGCAGCGCCACGAGCTACTCTTTCTATAATCTCAACTATAAAATTTTAGACATGAATCCAGTGACATACGTTAGTATAATAAATACTTTTTCCAAATGAATTTTTGGTATTATCCGCGATTTTAACTTAACTTGTTGCTTTTATCAACAAAAACAATAATAAAACCTGATAATTATTGTGTCGATAGACTGATTAGAGAACTGCCTCCGTGGCGTTGTGGTGGTTAATGCGACTGTCGTGTTTGAGATCTCGAGTTCGATTCCCGGGTTGGATCAAATATTTGCATAATCTGCAAATATTTTTTCAAGTTTATTGTTTTCTATATAAGTATTTATATCAGTTGTCTAGTACCTATAACACAAGCTTTGCTTAGTTTGGAACTAGAGGCGTTGAGTGTTAGATTTCCGTTTTTTTTTAATATTTATAATTTAAAATTTAAAGAGAGCCGATGATTAATTTTTAAGATCACCATTATCACGATGACAATCTCTTATAGACTGTTAAATATAAAGCATTTGGATTTAGCTCACGTGTTTGTCGATATGTATTCCTAATAGATTGTATTAGTTTTTGATTAAGGGGCTGAAGCAGAAAGCAGCATTATTTTGTTTTTTTTTTTATATTTAAGCTGCCAAAATGACTCTGCCTTGCCTGATGGAAAGCATGAGCAGAATCCAAGAGTGGTAGTCACCATCCTCAATGCGAAAAAGAACAATGCAGCATGGTGACCCACACTATGGCGGCCTGGGGGGAAAGGGGATGGTGAGGGGGATAGGGGGCGTTGGATTGGGGCATGGGCCTCCGGTATCCTCACTCACTCGATGAAACACAGCGTAAGCGCTGTTTCACACCGGTTTTCTGTGAGGCCGTGGTATCACTCCGGTCGAGCCGGGTCATTCATGCCGAAGCGTGGCTCTCCCACGGCTGAATATAGTATAGCACGTATCTTGTCTCTGGAATTCTGATTAACAGAATGGAAGCTTGGTTCAGGGTACTTAACCTATATTTACAGGACATTATTTCTAAATTGTTTGAAAAGACAGTTGACTTTTGCATCAGATCCTTAACTCCATCGTATACAGCGAATCTCATAAGGTGTTGATCAGAACTATTATCTGAAATTCTTTGAGTAGCTATGCAACTACTAACGGAATAATCTACATTACGATTATCTCGTGTGATATTCGATATTTCCAAGTATTGATTTGGAGATAGATGTTCATAACAATATTATTTTAAATTCTCAATTTTCGTTTGTTTATTCAGGAGCCTGAAACAATCGTAAATTATATCTACAATCTCACCGAAGCAAATCTTACCCCGAACAGAAGACCGCATTGGTTCCAGCTTTATGACATGAAAAATACATTCCATCTGACTAATTTGTCTCCAGAATCAATGTATGGCTTAGTTCGCAAAATGGCGGACACGCACCCGCATTTGCTTCAAATTTATGCAGCTTTCCACCCTAAACTGAGTGACCAATCCGAGTGTAACGCAGACTGTCAATTCCGCCTACTTTGTAACACAGTCGTAACTGTTCTATGGGAGAGGCAGAAATGCGAAGAATTAAGAACCCTTATAACTAAACGGTTAGCATAGGGATCCTATTTTCGATTGACAATATTATAAGTTGTTATACTTAAGAATATTTTGAACAATACAAACAATATTTTTGTTTAGACATTATAATAGAAAATTGTGTTAAAAAAAATTAAAAAATCTCTGCAATGTTTTTGTTTCAATTATTGTTACTTTTTATCTCAGCTCTTTCGCTCTTGCCATTTTCCGTGTCCTATTTTAATTTCTTCTTTTGTGTCATAAAAAATGATTAAACCTAGAATTTTTAGCCTTCCTAATGTTGTGGTTATGTCCCTCGTGAGCTTGGGAGGACAAATCTTCACAGGCTATACGGGAGCATACAGCTAAGAACGAATAGCCGCCACCTTTTTATTGTGCGATTTTCCCCCTGTATACCAACGACTCGTGATTATGCCGAACTCGGACCGTCTAAAAACCGCACTCATCTCGGGTACTAGAGGCCGAGAAACCAGGTGCACCCTACAAAGGTAAACCCTGGAACCCCGACGTACCTCGGGCCATCCACTGTTTGTAGGTGCGCCCCTCCTACGAATAGACCCGAGACGAGTCAAAGATCTTGGCTTACTCATCGATTCGACTTTTGATTGGCGAGCTCAAATTCACTACGTCAGCCAAAAAGTAACTGAAAACCTGCGAACACTTTATCATCTCAAGATCTAGTCTTTAATTATTCCCATTATTGACTATGGTGATGTATGTTATTACGACCTGAATGCAGACCGCCTCAATAAACTAGACCGTCTTCTTAATAACTGCATTCGATACATCTTTAATCTCCGGAAGTACGTGGTGCCCTACGTTGTCAATTAAAATGGTTACCTATTCGCCTGCGTCGCAATCAACGAGCACTTACTACATTATTTTCACTTCTCAACTCATCATTTTCACCTTCATACCTTGCTCCATACTTATCTGTCCTCTAATCACGATAGGAATCTATATAGGATCAGAAAATAATCTGCTTCTTTTATGTTCCTCTCACAACTCCGACTTCGTGAACTCTTCGTTCTTTGTCCAAGCGGTACTGTTCTGGAATGCGCTCCCACTCGAAATCAGGATGCCCACAAATCATTTTACATTTAAAAAGAAGGTGCATCCTTCTTAACGAAAGGGCAGAAACTACTTACCGATAATTGGTATATATTCAAATTTTAATAGTGTACTAATATTGTCATGTGTATATATATTTATATATGTATATATTTGTGTGTTTATTTAAGACATATTTATACTATATTTGTTTATGTATGTTTAAGTATTTCTTACATTCTTTTGTGTACTGTTTGCAGTTAGTTTCATACGGCAACCTCTGTGCACCACCTACCTTACAAGATTTCTACACAACCTTAAGGTTGACTGGAAGAGAATGCCTTGGGCATTAAGTCCGCCACTGTCCAAAATTGCATAAAGTTTAAAATAAATAAATAAAAAATAGACACAACGCATCCTTATATATCAATCGAAGATTAGCTTAATCATTATTATTTCATCCATGTTATATCATATTCCCTTTCAATATCTTTCGTATAGTGTCTAGCATGTACGTAAAAACGTTGTTACTTATTAATCCGTGCTAACTCATAGTCATACTTATGTTTGCACAGTATAAAATGAAATCGCTTTAGCTGTCTCCATACTTACGTCCTTAAACAACTCAACGGATATTAATGTAATTTTCAGCAGTAGATAGATTAATTGTAGAGGAAATCCAAGAATTTCAAAGACTTAATAAACTATTTTATAAATACTGTACTACAAAGTTACGATATTCGTATATCTAATGTTATAACGTCGAAAGTAACTGTATCCATCTGCAACGCTTTCATGGCTAAACCTCAGAACCAATTTGAAAAAAAATTACAAAGAAGATCCTCTGATTCCAGAGGAAGAACATAGGCTACTATTTTCCAAGACACACGCGCCCAAGTCGCAGGCCAAAGCTAGTATCTAATAAAATAAAAAAAATTTGTCATTATCTAAACACCTGCTGATTAAAACGAAATTAGTATTTAAAATCAAAGATAGCAATCAGTATTTCTGTATTAATTTAGATAGAAATATAGGAGGGATATATAGATCCAGTAAAAATAATTTCGTATTTAATTTGAAATTCGTTCTATGAAAAGCACGTATGAACGGAGTCTGCTTAATGTTTAGAGCACAGCTTCGTTCCAAAGAACTTTCGCTTCATTTTAAGGACGAAGAACTTATAGCTTTGAAAGGATTAAAGAACCTGCGTCAGTTGTCAGTCTTGCTCTACCGACTTGCTTTTACAATGGGCCTATGGACTTTGTTCTCTATCCCGGACGAACAATGATCCATCATAGAGTTTTTTGGCATTTCTTACCATAGCAATTTAGATTTTTCTCTTTCATTTTCCGTACCACATAGAAATTCTCCCTTTACCCCACTAAAAATGATTTAGTTTAATGTAGTATGTGAGTGGTGTGCTGAGGTTTCCGGTCCAAATAATCCGATAAAAAATTTGATAAGCAAATATTTTTATCGGAGTTTTCGTGTTTTCTATGTAAAAACAAATCCTATGTACGTACCTATTCTATCTATCAACCTTGATCTCTCAATTATGCGATTATTAACGAAGGAATATAAAGGTTCGCAGAGATACAGTTTATAAGGAGGCGAAGTGCAGGCAAGCTAAACAAATAAAAAAAAGTTTTATGATCGCATTTCGACCCCTGAGTGACTAGTATTTAGTATTATTCCCAAGGAGGGTTAGCGTCATAGGCGATAGGCTATAGAAAGTAAGATTATTTTGCAATGAAATGAAAGAGTGAGGTTGCGTGAAGTAGTATACCGAGTAATCAAGACGAAGAATGAAAAAAGAAAACTCACTGATCTCAAACTATTTTGAAAAAAGGATAGGAAGATGATCGTGAATTCCGTGGGAGAGACACGCTTTGGCATGAATGGGCCGGCTCGACCGGAGTAGTACCACGGCCTTACAGAAAACCAGTGTGGAACAGCGCTTTACCGAGTGAGTGAGGATACCGAAGGCCTGTACTCCAACTGAAAGGCCAGCAATGCACTCGTGACGCCTCTAGAGTTGCGGATGTCCATGGGCGTTGGTAATTCCTTACCATCAGGCGATACATCTGCTCGTTTGCACGCTATTACATAACAAATATTTTAAACCTTAACCTACGAATGACAAAAGGTGTTTAGTAAATATTTCTAAACATTAGTCTATCACTCAAACCAATATATTACTAGCACATGAGTCAATACTCAACATCGATAGCTAACAGTTGTCAACACAATAGTTTCAAAGTCAATGGGTTTTCACGCAAAAACAGGGCTTACGATTATTTCAGATGTATAAGTAAAATGTGTTCAGATAAATTTGATTGATGATAAAATAATCAGCTACTGATAGGCAATAGAACGCTTCGCAATTGTTTTAAACGTGAAATTTATATCAGAGAATGACTCGTATGTCGTGATTTGTTCGAAGACCTTTCGTTGACTTCTTGATGGTTGCTTCATTACACACACGGTCTGTTTGCGTCTGATAACGATAAAATTTCGGTATCTTTAGGTGATTAGTCCCGAATCGCATTTTTGATCATTAGAATCAAAGTTTTTAATACCTATGTATACATATTGCGTAATTAAATCCATTTATATGGGTGTTGCCCTCAGTTATCGTTCATAGCTAAGCAATCGGGCGGCTATAATGAGGGTGTCCTATTTAGTAATAACGTTATTGGCTTCGGCATTTGCTTCACAACTTCCGACAGCAGGTAAATGTTTAAAATTAAATTTATACCAGCACATAATGTCATATAGCACTTAGTCCCCAACTCGCACTTGGCCAGCGTGGGGACGTATGGCCTTAACCCTCTCCTGAGACAAGACATTATAAGGTTTTGATTGACATAATGTTTAAATACGATAAAACTTAGTGTTGAACTATAGTGTCATATTTAAGGATAATATAAAGATTATTTTTAGGAGACTAGCAGCGTCCCGCTATAATACTGACGGTTTTGTGTTGTACCTTGTTCATCCCACACGAATACTAAATTTTCGGGATAAAAAGTAACCTATGTGCTATTCCGGATCATCTCTGTGTTAAATTTCACACGATTCTGTTCAGCCGTTTATGCATGAAAGATTAACAAACATGCCTTCATTCATCCTCAAAAACATTCGCATTTATATTATTAGTAGAATGGAACTTTTCCAATAAACGTAACGCTTGCTATGTTCTCATCTGGTTGATGGTGAGACGATTTTCTTAGGTTTACGTGTGCAAGACTGAAAAGTTGCGGACTAATACCTTGAAAAAGCGATTCTTTATTCGTTTTGTCTGTTCATTTAAATATTTTGTTCTAAATAATTTTACCCCTTCTAGATAACATAGAAGAACTTGTTAGAACACACGCAAAGCATGAATTAACTGAAACTGAAACTCAAGAAATTAAAAATGTCTTGAATTTTCTTCGTACGCCAAAACAAAACCCTGAACCTTCGAGCGATGCATTCGTAGACTCGGTAAGAATATTTATAATTTAATCAATTGTCCACCATCTAATAAAAAGTCGACAAACCAATATTCTCAAGCGAATATAGCAATGGTGTTATTGCTAGTGTTTATAATATGTAATTGTGCGTGTGTGCGTGTCTTTGGGCATGTGTGTACGCGTGAGAGAAGATGTGTGTTTGTGAAGAGGGTGTGTTTATGTGCTGTACACGTATTTGTGCATGCAGATATGTGTATATCTATGAATTCTTGGTCCCTAGGTTCGAATATCAAATCAGTAAATTACCACACTGGTGTTAAAGTTACCTACTGTCTATTAACTTATTTCGAAAATAAAAAACAAATCAAATAATAAAATTTATCATTATTAGTAATCTTAATAATAAGTTATAGCGTCACCTAATAATTAACACCTGCATAATTATGATACGTATGTATGATATCCATCTTTTGAAAGATAAATGACATTTTTATTGCTCTTTATTGAGCTTTTAAAAACAACATCATCAGCACGATCTAGCCTTTTTAATGGTCCAGAACGGAGTCCTTTTAGCCTACTATACCACGCTGGCTAGAGGGGGTTCATATATGTTGGTCTTGTTACAACTTTTCCGTTTCCTTGCTTGTTTGTTTCCTAACTCGGCTCTTACGCCACTCATTTTAGGAATAGTTCATTGGGTATTCCTAATCAGTCACCAAAAAATATTATGTGACTAATAAATTTCTAGAACCATTTTACTAAAATAATATTTACACGTAATATTTTCCAGAGCATCGATTGCCTAGTGTGTCAGAGCGCATTTAATGCTGTATTCCAAGGCGTCCGAAATGGCCAAACCGACAAAGAAGTAACTGATGTGATTGTTAGTCTTTGTATAAACCTCAACATACAGAACAAACATATTTGCGATGGAGCTGTTTCACTGAATATCGTATGTATTTTTCTAAACAAGTTTTAAATGCTTATACTTTCTGGAAAACATAATCTAGTTACATATATGTTTCGGATAAGACCACGTCGTGAGATATATATGCTATAGTGTTAAGAGCTGGGTCGCAGTGGTCCTCAGTAGCCCAGGAAGAGACTGCTGAACTGGATCCGGAGATCGGAAGTTAGAAGACGTAGGCGGCCATTTCGCGAGGGCCCTTGGGCCGGTAGAGTGTGGGGATCTCCGACGGAGGAATTATTCAACAGTCACGTGAGTTTTGGAGTTAGGTTAGGTTATCTTCGATTGCATTTTGGTCTTCAAATTACTGTAAGCAAACGATGAAATGTGCTTTAAAATTGTTTGTTGTTTGTTTCCCTCAAGATGAGTCTCAAGTAATAAATTCGCCAACGCGTCTCATTATTTACGTATTGTTATTAAATTTTAGCCAATTATCACTCACATCATCAGAACCACGCCCGAGGCCACACCGAGATCATTCTGCGGACATGTGTTGCAAAACGGACACAACCCAAATTTCTGTAGAGTCACCGATCCCAGATTTGAATGGCAAGTGGATCTACCACCACCAGCGACCCCAAGCAACGTAAGTACATAATGTTATGATCAGTTTAACACTCAAAATTTTTACGAAATTTTTGCATGCGTCCGTCACGAAAAACCAACACCCTGAAGTTAGCTATAGCCAAAATTTTTGTTTTTAAAATTTTATCTTGTAACTCCACAGAAGTATAACTTCTAACGCGTGTACATAAGTACAAACACATTTTTTTACCATTTCTCAACTCGTTTTTTCTTTGCTATGTCATAAAAAAGTGTAGTTAAAAAGCATACCCAATTTATTCCGCAGCCACCTCCTGTTGACACAAAGCCGCTGAAAATTGCCTTCATCACCGACGCTCATATAGATCCTCTGTACGAAGCTTTCGGAGTAGCCGAGTGCGGTGAACCAACATGTTGCAGAAAGGGCCAGACCTTGCCGCCGTCCACAGTTGGAAGACCTGCACCGGCGGGTTACTGGGGTGATTACAGGAACTGTGATACCCCTCTTTGGGCGTACGACGATCTTATTGACCGAGTCGCAGAAACACACAAGGTATAATATATTGATAATATATATTTATGCAGATAATACCACTAGAGGAAAGTTTTAACATCATATATCAGCGAAATTAGCAGCCTTCACTGCTTCCATTCTTCACTGTATCATACACATAACACGTGTTAGTACACACAAGACAATCAATAATAACGCAAAAGATCATCAAATTAGTAATAAGAGAAAAGTATTGATATTTTGAATTTACCTATATACCTACTTACACATTCATTCAAAAATAATATGCTAGCGCCAACACTCATCTCACATTTCGTGTCTCTATGAACTGTGGCTATCTTGGGGGTAAGGCTAGACAATGGCTTACCCCGTCTTCCCTTAACATTATATTGTTCTTTACAGGATATAGACGTAGTTTACTATGTTGGAGATACCATCGATCACTTTGTATGGGAAACAACATATGAATTAATCAATGATGTAAACCGCCATCTAATTCAAAAAATGAGATCCACTTTCGGTGACAATGTCTTGGTTATACCAACTCTTGGCAACCATGAGTCGCAACCCACAAACCAGTGAGTTTTATTTCTTATCTATTTACTTTCTGTATATCAACAATAGCCATTTCGTCACAAAGGCAACTTTTTAAAAAACTGGCATTGTTATTACTTAGCGTTATAGTACCTACTTAGCGTTATAGTAGGTACCTACTTAAACCGCATGCAATAAACTAAAAGAGTGACTAGCTTGGTAGTGCAGTGAAACTGTATCCGACTGCTGTTCTGACGTCTTGAGTTAGATTACCAGGTCAAATTAAAGGATTATATGACATGCCTATGCATATGCATAAAAGTATGCATATAGGTATGCATATGCACACCCAAATTGCAAAACAAGTGTATACTTATTTTGCAATTTGGGTGTTTTCTAAGTACCTATTACAAAAAGGTATACACATTTAATTTAACTTGCACAGTAAAAGCTCTGCTCACTATTAGACGGCGTTGCGTCAGATGTCTGAATATATTTATTTTGTTACATTTCAGATTTGCTCCATCGTCAGTCAAAGGAGAATACATTAACACAACTTGGCTGTATGACGCACTTGCCGAGAAATGGGACCACTACCTAACTGAGGACGCAAAAGTCAATTTAAAAGATAGAGGAGAATTCTCTTTATTGGTGCGACCAGGACTAAGAGTTATTTCTCTAAATAACAATGTGGCTTTCACATCAAACTGGTAAAAACTTGCATCGTTTATCTTCCCCTGGTTGTAACATTAAACTCTTTTTTTACGTTAGGAAACCACCACGGGCCGTCAACCTTTAGGGGTTTTGCAGCGGGGTGGTGTGACGAAATCGGACCGACTAAAACCACATGGTGTGCCAGTCTGCGCCTGAGGAGGGGGGGATCCGGGAACCGCTTTATTACGACATTCAGACCTCTCTCAGTACTTATTTTAGTCTATTTCACTACTGCGGAGTTTTTTACGTAGAGCGACTGCCATCAGCTCCGTTAGCCAAGTTGCATTTGTTTCGTGTCGGTTCTCATTCTCCAATGGCCAAAGCTTCTATTCTCCTACATCATTGACCAATATTTTATTTTGACCACGTGAATTAGCGTTGAGAAACGTCATTCTTTATGTGTTACTTTTATATTAACGTTTACGATTGTAGAATACAACTAGGCTAGGGGACTTTTCCATCACCTTAAGCGATATCAAAATTCTGCATGTAGATAGACTGTTGGAGGACATTTTTGAGCTCCAACTACACCAACGATTGCCACAGAAGCTTGTATGGCAACCGCTTAACGTGCTCTCCGAGGTACAATATGCTTAGAATGCTCCCATTTACTGACTTGTCTAGTATTGCTTATAAGCTAACCTACTCAGTTACCACTTAGCCTATGACACCTATTAATGAAAAACCTAATTTGGTAGCAACATTAAATTTTGGAAGGTTTTAGGTGGTTGGCCTACGATCCTCTCGATGCGAAGAGACATTTAGATTGGTTGGTTAGCGAGTTGGCGAAAGCTGAGCGAGCTGGAGAGAAGGTTCATATCGTTACTCACGTTCCTCCTGGTGCTCGGGACTTGACTTTTACCTGGTCTAGGGAGTACAATAGGATAATTAACAGGTAAGGGATGTATATTCTTAAGTTAGTTTTTTATGAGCATATGACTAATTCCGTGTTATCCCCGTTTATTGTTGCAGTTTTATAACAACCATCGCGGTTTACACCGCGAGGTAAAGCTAGTATAAAAAAGAGGCCTAAGTTACTCCATATGTCATCAGCTATCTGCCATTGAATGTCCTGTCAAAATCAGTTCAGCCGCTCTGGAGATAAGCCGGAACAAACAGACACTTATAAAATAAAACAAAACATTTATGTTTTGTTTATGAATATGAAATTTCACACAAACATAAACTCATTCTGTATTAATATACCTAACAGTATAATGCGTAGACCCATTTGGACTTACACTTTGAGTCAGGGAAACGCCTGCATCCTTATTACCATAGACCAACAGGGTAGCCACCCTACCCTGTTGGTTCAATGAGGATATGTTCTGTTTTATTGAATTATAGCTTGTTATAAATATTTTTATCTCCCTTAGATTTAGCGCAACAATCGCTGCCGAATTCAATGGACACACACACGCAGATCAATTCAAGGTGTACGAAAATCCGCAAGGACAGCCCATAAATGTAGCGTGGGGTGGCGGCAGCGCCACAACTTACACATTCTACAATCTCAATTACAAAATCGTTGAAATCAATCCCGCGACTTACGTAAGTATAAAAGTTAAAAAACTATTGTGTTTAATTTATTTCTAGGTTTCAATTTCCAATTTTGAAATAAAGTCACTGGAACCCCACACACACACACGTGTCTATCTTTCAAGGGTCAAATAGGTATTCATCATCTCAGACGGATAACCAAGAATGTCGTTAACCAGTACTTGCGAAATCAAGCATAAAACTATTAACTAAAGTTACGCGCGCAATATGCACTGTCTACTGTTGATCACAACTAAAAGTAGGGCCACGCTGATTCCAGCAAGAACAAGCTGGCTCGACCGGGGCGGTAATACCTTCGAGCTGAAGATCAACCTAAAATGACAGCATTCGTGCAGCTGTGTTTCGTTTGCGAATGCCGAATGTCCAATGATGCAGAAGCATTATTAGGTCACCATGGGTCACCATGCTGCACTGTTGCATTGTTTGCATTTGCAATGAGTATGGTGACCACCTCTCTTGGATTTTTATACATATCTTAAGGCGGAGTAGAGTCGTTTTGGCAGGCCCATGACTTTAAGAGAACTGGAAATTCTGTAGAACGTTCTGCGAACTGGACATTCTGTGGATAAACGTTGTGAGAATTGGGCATTCTGAGAATTAAGATATTCCGAGAATTGGGCATTCTGAGAATCGGAAATTCTAAGAATTAAACATTTCGTGAATTCGACATTCTAAGAATTGAACACTCTAATTGGAAACTCTGCGTCTAAACCCCTAACTAAATTACTAACACAGTATTTCTTTTCTTGCAGGCGCCTGAAAACATCGAAACATACGTCTACAATCTCACCGAAGCAAATCTTAGACCGAACGTGAGACCTCATTGGTTCAAACTTTACGATATGAAAAACACTTACTCACTTCCTGACTTATCTGCGGAGTCTATGTACAATCTAGTTCGAAGAATGGTTACTACCGATGGGCATTTGCTTAATATTTACGCGGCTTTCCACTTCAAACTGAGTGATTATCGCGTACCGCATTGCCACTTGGACTGCAAGGTGAACCAAATGTGTAATATAGTAACCACTGTGCTATGGGACGGGCGAAGGTGCGATGAAATCAGACGGCTGCATGCTCAGTATTCAAACCGTGCATTGAATTAAATTCTACATTCAAAAAACTGATATATGTACTTTTTTAAATTCATATTTATAAATTTGTAATATAAACTTTTTTTATTTGTCAACTGATTTTCTTTTTATTTTCAGGGTTCCGTACCCAACTAAAGAGTAAAACGGGACTCTATTTCTTAGAGTTCGTTGTCCGCCTGTCACCACGCTGTATCTCATGAACCGTGATAGTCAGGCCATTAAAATGATGTATATCTGTTGCCACTATAACAACGAATATCAAAAACAAAATAAAATACATAATTTTGGATGTTCCCATACAAAAAACGTGAATTATTTTGCTCGATATTGATAAAGGCAACAGGGGCTCGAGATGTATGGATAATGGTACGGAACCCTTCTTACGCAAGTTCGACCAGCTTTTTTTTTAATTACTGACTGTAATGGTATTTTTGTTGCAATTAAATTATTATAAGTATATATTTATAATCAAACCTTTATTTCCTTCCATGACAGAGATAGGACACAAATTCGTCCATCGCATGAGATTTTTGGATTTTTAGACTGAAAAAGTCTTAGAATCTGCACAGCACAAAGTTATAGCCTAGATATAATTTTATTGCAACAGTTCTAAGAGCGTAATTCAATAAAAACACATTAACAAAACTAATTTGATTTATTTGTACAGAAAACAAACAATATATAACATAACTTAGGTATTTTAACTATGGACTGGGCAGGAGGTTCATTTATGACTCAATATACTTAACCATTTGATGTCAGGCTTCCATCTCAACTGCTCACTTGGGATTTTATCCAGCTCTGCAATCTGTGTAATTAATAAATAAAAAAATAGTTAGAAATTACTACACCTAGCAATTGAACGATAAATTTATCGGCATATTGGGGTTCAGTTCACCCCAATGTTTAAATATAAACCATGGTAGAGAGAAGCTTCGGCACGGCACAGAAAACCGGTGTGAACAGAGCTTGTGCTGTGTTTCACACAGTGAGGGAGGATACCGGACGCCCATAACTCTCCGCTTCCTCTAAAGGCCGACCTCGCACTTGTGATGCCTCTGGCGTTGCGGGTCTCTATGGGACCCGGTAATCACTTGCCATCAGGCTATTGCCTTCGGCAAACAGCGGCAAACAGGTAATTGCCCGAAAGTCTCTATAACTCATTCTACAATACTTCGAGACTTCGGAGGGCACGAGAATTATTTTGAAATGAAATAACACAAGCACACAATTGAGGAGCAAGAGGCAAAGTAAGCATTAACTAAAAGAAATAACGACTACACGGTTGGCCTAGTGGTTTCAGTGGTTGCCATACCACTTCGTACTGCGCCAAGAGTTGTGGGTTCAAATCCCACATGGGACAACACTTTGTGTGATCCATAAATTGTTGTTCTAAGTCTGGGTGTACTTTGTGTCCGTTTCATGTATGTTTGTAAAGATCCCCGCGACACAGGAATGTATATTGCTAATGCGGGAGTTGTCTTTACAAAAAAGAAAAAAAAAATGACTTTTGTATATTTCTGTAGGTTCAGCGAGACGTGAGATGATAAGGCAGAATATATGACAGGAGGTTTAACAAAAGAAAGCATGGCAGAATGCAGGATGTTAGAATGAGATATGTCAGAACGAATTATGACAGGAGGTACATTAAAAAGAGCCATGACAGAACGCAGTTTATCAGAAAGATGTATTCAGAATATTGTATGTCAGAATGAAGTATGACAGGAGAAAGAGATGTCAGAAGGAAGTATTTTTTTATGGAATAGGGAACAAACGAGCAAACGCCTGATTGCTAAAGTTATTACCTCCTCCCATGGACACCCGCAACACCAGCAGCGTCACAGGTACTTTGCCAGTGTTTGGGTGATGGCGAGGAGTTGGGGTATGGATCTCTAGCATCCTCACTCACCCGATGAAACACAGCGCAAGCGCTTTTTTACACCGGTTTACTGTGAGGCCGTGGTATCATTCCGGTAGAACCGGCCCATTCATGCCTAAGCGTGGCTCTGCCACGGTAGGCAGTAGCTCGACAGGAGGTTTATTAGATAGAGCCATGACAGGATGCAGTATGTCGGAAAAAGATGTCAGAACGAAGTATGACAGGAGGTATATTAGAAAGAAAGATGACTGAAGAAGGCATACCAGAAAGAGGTGTAACTGAGGAAGGTATGCCAGCCACAGGCGTGACTGGAAGTTTGTTGAAATGAGGTATGTCAGAAAAAAATGTGACAGAAAGAGGTATAACGGAAAGAAGTGTAATTGAAAAGGGTATATCAGAAAGAGGTATTAACGAAAAGAGTGTGACAAAAGGTGATATACTAGAAAGAGGTAAAACAAAAGAAAGTATTTCTATAATCAAATATATCAAAGAGGAATACCTGATGTCTGATGAACTTGATAATTCTTTCAATATGTGCAGCCTTAACATCGTCTGACAATGAGTAGAATCTTCTCCAAATGGCAGCAGCTAGTACTCTGTCGTCATCTAATCCTTCATCGTAAGCCACAAGAGAAGCTTGAAACTGTTCTGATAGTTCAGCCACTTGTTTTCTAGCTATTGCTGGATTTGCACCCTGTAATTATATTATAAACAAACAAATAAAAAAAGGTACCTAGCATAGAATCGTCAGTTAATTTTCTATTCTTAGAACGCAATCTTTGGTGAATTTTGATATTGCCTAGTTGTCACTAAACCTCCAGCATTTAAGCAAGATTGTGGAGGTTTAGTAACAGTCGCTCGGCGAATAAAACTGCACTTCAGCCGTAAACCCTTAAAGCTGATCGTAACCTAATTTAGAAAAAGGTCTTTAAAGAAGACAACACCTTCTTTGGCAGTGGGATAAAAAATAGAGTAAGACAATTAAATATAAAACTCACCTCTAATAATTTAATTTTATTAGCGACATCAGCCCACATTGCTTCTATTATACAATTTCTTACAAAATGACCATCTCCTTTTATGTACTTCTTTTTCTCCGTGACAGGTTTGGCAACATCCTCAGCCATATAACGAACCATTAGCATCCAAACATGCAACTCGGTGATACTGAACCAGGAATTAAATGTGTCGGGTAGTTCTAAACTTTCAAACCAATCTACGTAAGATACTTTGTCGGGTATATTTTCGTACAAAAAATATCCTGTTAACTTTAACCTCTGAAAAATGGTAATAACAGTGCTGATAAAAATTACGTAATAAATTAAAAAATAAATTAGCTCTATTGATAGACAGTATAATAGTCCGATCCGAACTTTATGGCAGCTCGGAACATAGTGCGTGTCGCTGCGCAGAATACAGATTTAGGTATCAGAGGGACGTAAAGGAGTGCGAGGGGAGGACTCGACACACACCGTTTTTGCAACAAGCCGACAAGCCAAGTTTTTGCTCATAATATACTAATATATGAATCTGCCACGGTGACTCTACTCTGCCTGGTAAAAAGCTCTTGTAATCTGCTCATGCTTGGGGAGCAATACTCACTGAGAATGCAGACAATGCAACAATGCACATGGTGACGGCCTAGTGGGATGCTTAGGTATCATTCACATGATGGGGTCACCACTGTGTTGGTACATTGACACCCATTCCTCCACAAACCAAATACAATTTGAGAGAGATTAATAATAAATAAAATTAATTAAAATCTGGTATTATGCATGTATGTACCTATTTTGCCTTGGTAATTCAGAGAGCATTGAGTTAAGGAGAGCAATTTTTTATTGCTTATTGTAGGTGCTGTATTACATAAATGAAGCATGAATGAATTTCTATAGTGCATTCTTATTTTGATCCACCTTATGACTCACTGACGTCTTTATTACCATATTAGTATAGATACTAAATTTCTGATACCTATTCCAAACATTAAAAATTTTAAACTGTGATGTTTAATATATCGCACAATTAGATAAAGACTCGCTCAACTCGAAATAATTCAGGATTGACTTAGTATCATAACGGAAATCTATGTTTAAAACTTCTTATTCTCCAAAGACATCACAGACAGTTGGGTGTATATTTGTTTTCGACTTACTGGTGAGTTGGTGGACAAATGTACAATGACAATCAATGTTGGGAAGTTGTATATATGCTAATCGGCGCGAGAACTTCTATTGCGATTGTTTTGCATTTATATTAAAGGTTTGCATATGAGGTGTATTAAATTAAATCTTTATTAATTAATTTTATACTTTATAGTTTTTTAACAAAACTTTTTTTTTTATGCAAAGACTGGTTGCTTTATAAAGTACTATAAGTGATTTAATAAGTTGTTATGATTAAAAGTTTTTGATATTTAATAATTTTCAACATAAAAGTCTGATTATACATTGATCTAAGATCTTCGTACCAAAGACGCAAACTATTTTATAGATTACTATAATTTTTGCTTTGTTTTATCTGTATCTGACCTTAATTAAAATAATTTATTTTGTTAGATAATTGTTTTATTTTGCTAATTGCACCACCAGTAAAAAAAACAATGTAGATACATTACTATTTTTGGAGCATATTAAATAAAACATGCAGATTAATAGTGCACTAATTAAAATAAAATCAGAAATATCAGCTCAATTAGATTTAGTTAAAATATTTGCTTTGGCTTAAACAATGATTTTGTCACGAATACCAACAAAACTCAAAAAAAAATATGAAGTGTTGTCACTATTAGATGAAATACTACTAATTACATAAATATCTACATAAAAATGTATACAAGAACTTATAAGAATGTTTTTAATATCATCAACAACCCAGAGGGTTAAGGCCATACATCCCCACACCGGCCAAGTGCGGGTTGGGGACTGACACTACATTGTGGATACATAATCTTGCCATTGGCCGTTTTTAGTCACCGAAGGCCTCCAAATAAGCTTCACGGCTGTTAACCTATGATAACAACCGGAACCAACTGCTTAACGTGACCTCCAAATCACAGAGACGCTCATGGTAACATGCCACTAGCGGTCACCCATCCAGGTTCTGACCCCACGATCGTTGCTTACCCTCGGTGATTGTTTCTTACTTCCGAGTGCAACTAACAACAACGAGGGGTATAAGCGCCTCACCATCACCAAATAGAAATGAAGTAAAATGTTTTCTTTTGATTCATGAAATAAGTTACATTTGGAGTTGTGCAATAGCAGAGAAATTAAAAATAAATGCTAATTGAAAAAGTATTAGACGAGAATGGACATCAAACACTGAACCTCAGGCTCAGCTGTCAGAACAGAACCATTACCTAGCTAATCATATGGCCTCTCATACATGGCGAATTTTAAACTTAACCATTAAGAGATATCAATACTTACAGTCCGGGTTTGGTCCATCCAACCTACAGCATTCATAAACTTCTTGACGTAGCTTTCATCCATAGTTACGGTATTTAAATTTCTTGAATGTGTTTTACTATAAATACCATTGCATATACCAGTTACACATGGCCTTGCATAATCAGTTTTGATATGGAAACATTGCTGCCACAATATCTAAAAAAATGTTAAAATGTTTTTAAAAAGTCACAACTAACTAACTAACATGGCCTAAAATAACTAAAACATTCAAGTCATTATGGGTTTGTTTCCATTATATACATACACGGGATAACACGCGTGATCGAAACATTTTCATCAATTTAATATCATTCCAATTTTAATAAATACAAACGTCTAGTTTTTGTCGAACCTCTGCTATTCTCTCAATTCCACTGGCAATTATTATGTCATCAATGTCAAATTTCCTCTCAATCTCAGAGCAAACCACAGAGCTCTTCCAATAAGATTCCATCATTTTTAAAGATACATAAATGTGATTAATTCATCTTTAAATATATATATTAGATATTTATATTTTTTTTCTCTTCTGACGTAAGTGAGCATCCTACTAAAATTCAAGAAAAATGCTTTATGTATTTTAAAATGAAAACAAATAAAATAAGGAGTATAGTTAAAACTTTTCAGGATATTGAGTCGAATAAATTGATTGACTAGTTTCAAAAGTTATAGGAGATAATAATTCGATGCCATACTTTATATACTCTTACGTTCCAATAAAGTTATTAGAAATAAGTTAAATTATTAAAACGTTAAGATTTAGTAGCCATAGATAAAAACTAAAAATTTCTCGTTCAATAAATGTTCACGTTTCGTGTCTATAGTACCTATTTTAAGGTTACATAATTTGTACGGTGGGGCACCGAATTTTTGCCCAAGTGTATCATATAATCGAAAATGTTGGGGGCTGTAAGTCGGGTTGGTAGCGGCCTCTTAGCCGCTAAGACAGTAGCTGAAAAAACCATCACAGAATGTGGCAAAATTGCTACTGTATCCGCCATCAACAAGCGGGATTACGCCAAAGCTGCCGCTGGCAAAGGTTCAGGTAAGGTGGTGGCTGTAATCGGTGCCGTGGTTGACGTACAGTTTGATGATAACCTTCCCTCAATTCTTAATGCCTTGGAGGTACAGAACCGCTCACCCCGGCTTGTGCTGGAGGTGGCCCAGCACTTGGGAGAGAACACCGTCCGTACCATCGCTATGGACGGTACCGAAGGTCTTGTGCGCGGCCAGCCTGTGTTGGACTCAGGATCACCTATTAGAATCCCAGTAGGCGTAGAAACCCTTGGACGCATCATGAATGTCATCGGTGAACCCATCGACGAGCGCGGCCCCATCCCCACCGACAAAACCGCAGCCATCCACGCTGAAGCTCCCGAATTCGTCGAGATGTCCGTAGAGCAAGAAATTCTTGTCACCGGCATCAAGGTCGTCGATTTGCTCGCTCCCTACGCTAAGGGAGGTAAGATCGGTCTTTTCGGTGGCGCCGGAGTCGGCAAGACCGTACTCATTATGGAGCTGATCAACAACGTCGCCAAGGCCCATGGTGGATACTCCGTGTTTGCGGGAGTAGGCGAGCGTACTCGTGAAGGAAACGACTTGTATCATGAGATGATTGAATCTGGTGTCATCTCCCTGAAAGACAAGACCTCCAAGGTAGCACTGGTGTACGGTCAGATGAACGAGCCTCCTGGCGCCCGCGCTCGTGTCGCTCTCACTGGGTTGACTGTGGCTGAATATTTCCGTGACCAAGAAGGACAGGATGTGTTGCTGTTCATTGACAACATTTTCCGTTTCACCCAGGCTGGCTCTGAGGTGTCTGCTTTGTTGGGTCGTATCCCATCTGCTGTAGGTTACCAACCCACCTTGGCCACCGACATGGGTACTATGCAGGAGCGTATTACCACCACCAAGAAAGGTTCCATTACCTCTGTGCAGGCCATCTATGTACCTGCTGATGACTTGACTGACCCTGCCCCTGCCACCACTTTTGCCCACTTGGACGCCACCACTGTGCTGTCACGTGCTATTGCTGAGCTGGGTATCTACCCTGCTGTGGACCCTCTTGACTCTACCTCCCGTATTATGGACCCCAACATTATTGGAGCTGAACATTACAATGTGGCCCGTGGTGTTCAGAAGATTCTCCAGGACTACAAGTCTCTGCAAGATATCATTGCTATCCTAGGTATGGATGAATTGTCTGAGGAAGACAAGCTGACCGTAGCTCGTGCCCGTAAGATCCAGAGGTTCCTGTCACAGCCCTTCCAGGTAGCTGAGGTGTTCACTGGACATGCTGGAAAGTTAGTTCCTCTTGAGGAAACAATTAAGGGCTTCACACAGATCCTACAGGGTGAATATGACCACCTCCCTGAAGTAGCATTCTACATGGTTGGACCCATTGAAGAGGTTGTTGCAAAGGCTGAGACCCTAGCCAAGTCTTAAATATACTATCAATGAATACAAAAGTAATGTTATTCCGTAATAAATCTAGTGAAAACTGATTTTAATTTTTTATTTATATTTTCAAACTAACATAGAGTAGACCTTTTATTAATATCTGTCTGCTTAAATTTATCTTAATACTATTATAAAAGTCAATAGCAACAGTAACAGATGTAATGCTTGCTCTCAGATGTCCATGAGAAATAAACAATATGAAATAATATTTTATTACTTTAGCATAACCCCAAAAGAAATTATGTAATAGATATTTTTGTTCCTAAAACTAATAAGAATGACATAATCATACCTTTGGCTTAAATTTAAATTTAGGGTTGTAGCTCTATTTAAGAAGCAGCAAGCAATCTATATGAATACTTACAAGAAATTGATTACATCACAATGGAACCATTTTCTCTGCTCAGATTGGATTGAGATTTGTATTTGGACTTTATGTATGACTGATGTTGCTGAGACCTGTGGCTCTAGGTACCAAAGTTTTTCTATACATTTCTACAAATTTCTGTTATAGTTACTAAAATAAATTAATGATAAAATGGTCTTGTCAATTATTACTACATCTCAGGTGGTAGGTTTTAATTTTAAATAGCAGTTTGATCGTGGTACGCTTTACTTTTAAAGTCAATGGCTGTAGTATCCATGGAATGCGATATTAAAGTCAGTATACTACTACTGATTGACTACTTTGAAACAGTTATAGCACAGCTTTATATGAAGTGTTATCCATAAAGGTACCTTGATATAGTTTACTCTTTCTTGCATAGTTAGGTAGGTTTACTTATATATCGAGACTAGCCTAGCCTATTTAGATGCTTCTGCCTAATCGAGCCTCTGGTATCAGCACTTACCAACGAAAGACGACAAGAATGCTGCCATTTTATGTTGGCCTTATGTAAAATCGTAGTACCACCCCGGCTGAACCGGCTCGTTCGTACAGAAATCAGCGTGGCTCTTCCATCTTGAAAATAAAATTTTTGTTTTGGGCAGACTATCCATTAACAAAGGCAGGCCAAGCAGCATCACGCTCTGGCCTTAAGGCGCAGAGCAGAGATTAAATATGCTAATTAAGCTAGAATTATCGTCGTATTTATGATCGACTTTACCATCCTGACCGGCTTTAGCTTACAGACCGACTTTACCTTCGGCGCCTCCGCCGCCCGGTTCGCCGGAGGGGGTACACGGGGGTGTACCGGCTAAGGCGCACGCCGCCTCGGTCGACACCGTGCGGTATCCGCGTATGGCTCTGACCGCCAATACCCTCTGAGGCCGACAGAGGCGCGCCTTATTCTGGGCGGTCAGAGCCGACACCCACACCGGTGCGCCGTACAGCGCCATCGACCGGACAACCCCCGTGAAGAGGCTTCTCGTTGCGACACTGGCTCCACCCAGATTGGGTAAAAGTCGCCCTAGGGAGGAGGCAGTGTCGACCAGCTTAGGAGCAAGCTATAGGAAGTGATCGTCGAAGAGCCACCTACCGTCGAGTATCAGGCCCCGAACCGGTAGGAGGACCGAGTTGACCATAATGGAGGCGCCGGGGGGCGGCCCGCGACGAGATCCATGAAATAACAGGGCCTCCATCTTATCCAGGGCCACCCGTAAGCCCAGCGCCTCGATGCGCCCGACCACCAGATAGACACCCCTGGTAGCCAGGCACGCCGCCTCTAGGAAGTTCGCCCCCGGGAGGTGACCAACGTGTCATCGTCGTAACAAATTACGCCCAGCCCGGGGGTAGATGCTCTCCAAGGACCCAGCCGTACCCCACGTTCCACAGGAGTGCTCCAAGGACAGACCCCTGCGGAACGCCGACCTAACCTTCCAGACCGACTTTATTTTCTTCTATTTTGACTTTAGTCAGCTTGGAAAACTAGTAAGTTGTAATAATCGGAACTTTCTATCTTTTAGTGGGAAAATTAAAATTGAAAGTAACTCTGTCTGTTACCCCATCATGGCTAAGCCGCTAAACCGATTTAAATGAAATTGACATCGGAGATACTTTGATTTTTGAAAAAGGACTGAGGCTACTATTTATCGCAATTGCCGAAATCCAAGCTGGCAAATGGGACAAAATCTATTGTTTTGAAATAGTTTTGTTCTCTGAGTATTGATGTTTTATAAAGAACTAAACTTCGATTCATTCTGCCTATAACCAGTAAAATAAAACTGCATCCAAATTATTATACCAACAGGCGATTTATTTCCTATCTATATGGAACTACCTGATGTTATAAATACTCTTTTGGCATAAAAGAAAGTTTGCTTTAAGCAAAAATAAAACTAAGGTATTTTTCCTGTAATCAAATAATAACTAAAATCATGCACTTTTATTTACATTTTCAGATTTGATTGTCTCTGTACTGTTACTTGACGCAACATTATCGTTGTCAGTAGCGCCTTCGAACTTACTTGATTCTTCTAAAATATCTTCGTCAATATATTTTATACTGTCACTACTCTTCTGCTCATCAATAGGTTCTGAATGTACGGGCTCTGTGGATTTAAGGCCGTTGATTTCTATAACAGTATCTGTGTTGTCCTTTTCGTTTGGAACTGCTTCTATTGGCGTATCTTTTGATGGTGGCTTCTCACTTTTAGAAACATCCGCAGTAGCAGGTCGGGCAATAGTACATTCTACTTTCGGTACCTTCACCACAACCACTTGGTCAGAAACTTTGTCTTCGTTAGAATTCTTATTAGGGTCCTTTAATTTAATAGTTTGGAATTTCAAAGGGGTTTTAACAGCTTGTGTTCCATCTTTATTTCTGTTTATTGGTTTTATTACTAGTATTTTAGTTTTCATTCCTGCCTTTGTAAAATCTGATATATTTTTGTTGATTAAAGGATTTTTTATGACGTCTAAACTTTGACGACGAAATTTTATTGGGGGAATGCTTATAGGCTTCTTTATTTCAATCACAGGTTTGGAGGTATTTTGATCTTTCGTGGGATTTGATTCAGTATTAGTTTCTGGAGTAGTTGGTTTAGGAATATCCGTGCTGTTATCCGTCCGTGGTGACGGGTCACTACTTTCTGGAGGAGTATTATTTTTTGGCGCATTTACTTGTGCATCATTGTTTTTAACTGGAACGTTGACGAATACCTTATTAATTGTAGGTTCTTTAACAGGGCTAGGGATGTCTTTCCGGTCTTCATTATTATCTTTCTTTGGAGATATTTTATCTCCTTTAGAAAGAGTTCGCGGTACCATTGGCCTAAGAAATATGTTCTGAGAGCGGACCTCTTTTAAAGAGCAAAAGCTTGATGAACTCGTCCTTATATGTGCTGCGGCCCTCTCAACAGATTTTTTAGTTAACGCCATCAAAGCTCCACAGCAATCTTTGTTGAAGCTTTCATAATTAATTTGAAGATCTTGTTGAATCTTTCGCTTGCTTTGGTTAGATTTAGAATTTGCTTGCATTACAAGGGCATCTCTATATCCTTGTGCCTCCATTTTAAGCAAATTTGATAGGTCATATTCAAAATCTTCATTCTTGGGTTTGGTTCTTCTTCTGACAGGTCTTCGAGAAGCTACTGATGCGTCGATAGTTTTCTTTTTTGTGATACTATCGACAACATCATCCATATCGGAAGAATTTTCTTCAAAACTCTTCAAACTTGATGATGTGTAGCTTTCTATAGTACTTACAGTTTTATCGAGGGAAACATCACCATCTTTGCTTTCCTCACCTGCTGAAAGAAAATTTGATTCATTATATGACATTTTAGGTAATATACGCGTGGTGACGGATTAGGAACACGGAGAACCATCTCTATTTATCTCTGCTGTACAAACCGACTGAGGAAACAAACTACTAGGGCAAAAAGAATACTTGACAAAATCCCTACTACATCAACCTGTGTCAAGTAGGCCAAAACCCCCTTACTAAAGACTTGTGTACACTATAATAATAATAATAGTTCCGATAGTTGTGTCTGTTCACGGATTGATAGCCAAGAGCCTCGACCAACACCTCAAGAGGCTCACGTTAGATGGTTGGATCAAGGGTCTGATGCAGAAGGCAGTCCTTCTTGACACGGCTCGTATTGTCAGGAGGTTCCTTTCTTTGGAGCCCTAACCACCGGTTTCTTGGTCCCTGTACCCGAAGTCAGTGGTCTACAATTTTTTATATTTTTAAATATATATTATTGTTAATTTTTTATGTATTTAAAAATGTATCAAATATGTATATATAAATGTAATAAAGAGAATAATAATAAAATTTAATTAATCCAAAGCGTTGGTACCTTTAGTTCCCAAATCTTTTCTTCTCTTCGTTACAGTCTTGTTATGGTAAATTTTCCTCTTTCTACTGCCTTCTATTCGAGTACTACTTGAAGAGCTGTCGTCAGACAGGCGGCTCGAGTCGCTGGAACATCTGCTAGGACGGCCAGAATCCGGGCTGGTTTCACTCGTATCAGCTATTTCTTCCAAAGTCTCGCACAGTTCCAAAGCCTCAGTACCGTCGAGGGCTTTAACTGTGCTGAAATAGAAGTCTTTATCTCCTTTTAATTTGTGTACCACTTTGACATGTTCAGGTAGTTTCTCAAAAGAGTAGCTTTTAAAGTTACACAATTTACAAGCATAGCGCATCCACTTCAAATGTTCCGCCATATGGTCGTAAAGTTCTTGAATTTCATTAAATTGAATGTCGCATCTTTTACAAGATAATTTGCCTAATTCAATATCAGGTAGAATCTTTTGCCTGAAGGTAACTTGATTACTTTTCTCCGTTTGGTGGGCGAATGGTAACCTCACTGTTAACTTGGGTACTTCTATGTGAGGTGTGACCTCCTGTTCTGGAGATTCTGATGCGTCGTTAGACTTGTCGTCTTCACTGACGTCCATCGGCGTCTCTTCTATTTCTTTATCTTCTTCTATCGTCTCTTTTTGTTCTTCTTTATTTGGCTTATTTGTACTTATAGATTCTTCTTTCGGAGGCTTGTTTTCTGAAAAAATAAAATTATTTGAATAGTAGTCTACTAAGAAAACTACTTGCCCTGATTCACTGACTGATTCATAAGCCTAGAGCCTAAAACAGCTGGGGCTGCAAATTTGAAATTTTGGGCGCTAAATGTCTTTTAAATTGTAGAGAACAAACACCTACTACAAAAGAATTTCAAAAATTACACCCCTAAAGGGTACATTAAGGTAAGAATGATCTGTACAAAAGCTATTCATTTTCAAAGAAACACAAAATAAGATATAATCATTCGAACGAAGCTGCAGGTAGTAGCTAGTATATACATAATTTATAATAAAAATATATTTTTCGGACATTCAGTCCCGAGCCGAGCAAAACTTGTACCATGGGTACTAGACAACTGATATAAATACATACATAGAAAACACCCAAACTCCGAAACAAATATTTGCAAATCCCACAAATATATATAACCCGAGACCTCACGATCAGCATTCATATACGCCAACCGCTGGACCGACGGTCGGATATATAAAAAGTTATACAGAAGCAAGGTTAAAAAATAGCTAAAACTGCAAAAAGAAAATGTTACCATTATTTTCAGTGGTCTTCAAGGGAATGTTCAAATGGACGGGCGGGCCTTTGTTGTAGTCTTTGCGTATTTGTATTTCGATCTTCTTGGTCTCGTGCGGGCGGCGGGCGAGAGCGCGCGATCGCGGCGGACACGTGTGCGTGTGTGCGGCCAGCGCCGCGCGCCGCTCGAACGTGCGCCCGCAGCCGCCACAACGCGGCAACTCACCGTCACCCTCCAGATTATCCATCCAGGCCTGGGACCGACACGTATATATACATACACTGCACGCTACTTCAAACGATTACCTTACTGCTTTTTACTGTAGAAGTGTTAAACTTAGAAGGGACAACGCACAGATTGTTGTTCTATCTGAGTGTTCTTTACGTCCGTTTTGATGTATTTTTGTGAAGTCAAAGAGAATGTATACGTATATTTAGAACAATATCATATCATCAGCCTATCGCAGTCCACTGCTGGACATAGGCCTCTACAATTTCACGCCACTTAGTTCGATCTATGGCTTCTCGCATCCAGCCCCTGCCAGTCGTCTTGCGCAAATCATCGCTCCACCTGGCCTGTGGACGTCCTACACTACGTTTGCCGAGACGCGGTCTCCACTCAAGAACAAGAACACTTTAGAACAAACAGACGCTTAATTATTATTTTTTAACTTACGCGTCATATATATATACATTTATAGAAACTCTGTTGATTTGAAATTATAAACGGCCACTACAATTTTACTTCTTTTTATAGACGAGTTACCTGATTTTCTTGATCAAGCCTCTCTTCTTCCGTAATCTTCTGAGCTACCGTTGCCTTCATATTGTTTTTACGTCTCTCATAGAAAGCCGGGGGATTATTCATTTTGAATGCTTTCGCTTGAATCGATTCTCGTAACCGTCTAATTTGTGCTGCCGTTTTTCTGTAAGTATTACAACATATTAATAATATCAAGCATACATGTATACAACAACAACCGCGAGTAACACGCAACGCTAGAAAAGCCTAAGTTACTCCTTATAACATCAAATATCTGACCGTGAAAGTCCCATCAAATTTGGCCCATCCGTTCCAGAGATGAATAATTGTAACAATTGCTTTTATGTAAGTACCGTAAATATTTAAGCATTTAGTGAAAAGCTGTTCATTTGAAATAATATACAGACACGCCAATCTTATTTATTTGTATAGATTTACATATCCTTGTCGCAGCAAAATAAAACAACGACATAGTATGATTAGTAAAGTGTAAAATATGAACTGTACTGTTGGTCTAGCGGTTTAAACGGTCGCCACGCCGCTCTCTACTCCACAAGTGTTGTGGGTTCAAACCCCACGTAGGACAACACTTTGTGTGACAAACAAACTGTTGTCCTGAGTCTGGGCGTTCTTTGTGTTCGTTTCATGTATGTTCGTGAAGTATCCCGCGACACAGCTTATATTATTCTTACGGGTATGACCTTTTGAATAATCACACAGTTTAACGAAAAACAGACTAATCAAGAACTGAACCAATTGAAATGAGACCACACGGAAAGGACACAGCTTTCAAACAAAATAAGATACATCAAAATCGGTTCACCCAGTCGATAGTTATGAGATAACAAACATAAAAAAAATACAGTTGGATTGATAACCTCCTCATTTTGAAGTCGGTTAAAAGAAAAAAAGAAATGAAAGCTTGAAAATATTACCTGTGAACTTTGAAGAGATGCCTGTAGACGCTCCATGACGTCGAGAAAATCTCCAGGCAATCTGGACAAGGGTACACCAGTCTGCTTTCAACGTGTTTGTACTTCATATGAAACTTGAGGGTCTTCTGGGTGGAGAACTGCATGTCACCTGGAAGACAAACTTATTTTTACGCCTGATTTCATGGCTCTGTGCTAACCGTTCTTGACTGCTAAGTCGATTTGAGAGAAATGATTGTGTGGGGATTTTTTTAAACGCTTCTGAGTTTTGTGCAACTATAATAAGTGAGTACTTAGGCATTTATAAGTATAAAGTAGGTTATTATTTTTACTTGTATATAACTTCACAATGAGTTTGGTGATCACCACTCTTGAATTCTACTCATGCATTTCATAGGGCCGACTGTAGTGATTTTAGCAGTACATACAAAAAAGATGAAACTTAGTGAAGGTCAAGGTCAAATTATTTATGAGATCAGGCGGATTTATGTTACCAGCTATTTGCTGCTGAAGAGCTGTTAATTTGAAATTAAAAACAGACATTTCAATTTTATTTCTTACAAAAATCAAGTTTAAAATAAACTACGATACGATACGATTAAGTGATATAGCACTTAAATGAGCTTAAAAAATTACAAGAATACATATAAGAATACCAAAAAAACTAACTTCAAAAACTGGACCAAATTGTAATGGGACCAACAAATAAAAAAAATGATCATCAAAAAAGGTTCACCCAGTCGAAAGTTCTGAGGTAACAAACATAAAAAAAATTACAGTTGAATTGAGAACTACCTATCCTTTGTTGAAGTCGGTTAATAAGAATACAACTTACAGATTTTACACTTCAGGATATTGTTGCCATCATTTTCTTCATCATCACTGATCTGTATCACATTATCAGGTTCCACAGCACCAGAACTTTTGATTTTAAAGTTACCATCACTCTGCATTACCGCTGTATCTCTTGACAACATATTGTCCAATTCTTTCACCTTAAAAATAAAATTAATATATTAGGTATACACTGTTGATTAATTAATAATAGTAATATTTTCGGGTAAGCAGCGACGGCGCGGTTAGTACCTGGATGGGTGACTGCTAGTGGCATGTAACCATGAGCGTCTCCGTGATTCGGAGGTCACGTTAAGCAGTAGGTTCCGGTTGTTATTATAGGATAACAGTTGTGAAGCTTAGTTGGAGGCCTTTGGGCGGCTTGAAAACATCTTGCCAGTCCCCAAACTGCACTTGGCCAACGGGAGTACGGCCTTAATCCTCTCCTGAGAGGAGAACCGAGCTCCGCAGTGGGACATTATGGGTTGTTGGTGAATGATGATGATGAAAAAAAATTTTTTCAACATCTAACACACAACGCCATCTAGTCTCAAACCAAGCAGAGCTTGTACTATGAGTACTAGACATTTGATATAAATACATAATATATATACTTTTTTTGTAAATACATATAATGAACATAGAAAGATCACACAAACATTTGATCCGACCCGGGAATCAAACTGATCAATTAAGTAGATTATTATTTAATCAGATTGTCAATTTATTAGATATTGAGCCCCACCGTGTAACCTGTTGTGATTATTGTTGTACCTTTACAACAGCAACTGCGAGTGACACCGCGGGGAAAAGTTAGCCTAAAAAAAAGTAGCCTAAGTTACTCCTTATGTCTTAAAGCTATCGGTTAGAGAAAGCTACTTAAAAATGTCCTACTTATCCGAAGATTTTAATGGAACATAGAGCAAAACTGTCAAGAATTAAATATAAAAGATTTTGATGTAAGTATGGTACATACCTTCATGCATTTAGTGAAAAGCTGTTAATTTGAAAACACAAACTGACATTTTAATTTTATTTATTTGTATAGATGTACGTGTAGTGGTTAGTAATTTTGACTGTTAAATCAGAGGTCATGGGTTCAACTCCCACCCAGGAAAAATCTTTGAGTGATGACACAACCATTTGTTCTGTTTCTAATCTGACCATATAATGTATCTATAATATCTATATATAGATATATAATGAAAGTCTCTCAGAAATTTCTAACTACTAGAGTGGTTGTTGTGGGTTCAAATCCCATATGAGACAAAACTAATACATAAATACAAATAGTTGAAATACATAATCCTCCTTCTTTCACAGTTGGGTAATAATATTTTAGTAAAATGACAAATTAAGTGCACCTTGTACTATGATAACCATACTGATATTAAACTTTAAAGACTTAAGTATATATTTATAACAATATTCATATTTTATATGAAATACAACATAGACAGAGAACTAATGATCTTGCTTATCACATAATTATTTATAACAGATAAGAATCGAATCCACTACTTCTATTGCAGCCGTAAGAATTACTACACACTGTGCCTACAGGACAAATGATTATTTTTAAGAAAATGTTCACAGAACGGTTACTAATAACTAATAAATATATGTGATCTATACATAAGATAACATACTTGTACTCTCATATCATCCACTGGCGTTTCTTTGCTCATCTCAATGTTTTGAAACACAGCAACAGAGCTGTTTGGAATCTTTTGCAACGCAACTTGCGGCTCATCACAGTTATTTTCATAGGAACCTTTACTGTTGGCAATCTTTTCAATTATCATAGTCAAATCTTTTGATAACGGTATTCGTTCATCAACATCACATTCATCCTTGTTTTCCAATTTGCTACTTTCTTTGAGTGATTCCTGATAACCCTGTTCTAAGAGCTTTATTTTCATTATCTCGCTAACCTGAAAGAATAGAAAGTGAATAATAAATTAAAATATTCTTTGTAAAGACAATAGCACACAACATAATAATGAAGGCATTACACTCACCATTGAAGTACTCTTAACAAAATGACTATGTACAGTGTTATTAAACTTCTCCTTACAATATACACGTTTATGGGAAATAAAATTAGCTAAACTTCTAAATAAATTCCGGCACACCTTACATTCAAATAATAAATCACATTCTTTAGATAGTAGGTCCTTGAGCTGGAATAAAAGAAAACATATTTATTAAACAACAGTATTTACATAAGGAATAGACCGTTCATCTAAGTTTTAGTGTACTACTTACCTCTGCAGTAGCCATGTCAAATATTTTCATTAATTGACTAAATCCTGTTATACTGGTAGGTATTGGTTTTCTAAGCAATGCAAAATCCGGTTCCTCAACATCTTCATTGTTTTGTCCAATAGTTTTAGGGTTTGATTTATTTTTATCTTCTTTTCCCTTGGTTTTGGGATTCATCTTATTGCCTGCCATCTCATATCTGAAAGTATATTTAAATACATAGATAAATACATATAAACTTTATTTTTTAACTAAACTTAATGACTTAAAACATTAATATACTTATAGTAGAGTGTTTTTTATTATCAATGTAAATTATCTATGACGATGTTTTGGTTGGCACTGTTTTGTATAACGTTGACCAACCATATTGACAATGAAGTAACAGATAAAACTTTACACATAGATATTTTAAAGATTTTATCATTACACCAATTATAATTACGTAATTAGCTTAATAATTCATCTTAAATAACAATCTTATCTCATATCTTGCTCAAGCATGGGAATACGGTGTTCCGCAGCTACCAAGACATTCGCCGTCTCTCCCTCAAATATACACAATAACACAAGTACATAAGTTACAAAAATAGATTCAAATAACATTATAGGTCACATAGATTACGTTAAGAGTATTTGGATATGTTTACTCACATGGAAGTCCTCACAACCGCAAACTTGAAAATCTTAGACTTGCGACAACAGCACCTCCATCACGCCTCCATTTGCAACAAATGAATATCACCTATAGTGCGTAACTTCTGTGTTCTCATGGCCATGTGTAAGCTGACTAAAGACGAACATGCAAAAAAGTAACTCCAAAGAGTCTTTTTGTGAAAAATTCTCTGTATTTAATTCTGATAAAATCAAAATTAGCAAATAGGAAATTCGTTTCGATTTTGGAGACTATACAAATATTTTTTTATTGGTGGGGATATAGATTACAAAAATGATATCGTATGATAAAGAGTAGAAAGGTAACAAAGTTTTAAAATAACGAAGTTTGCACATGTGAATTTTAAAAATGACATATTTTATTACATTTAAATTATAAAGATTTTAATCTAAATCTAAATATTTTGTAAGATACTTTTACATTTTTATTAAATGGGCACCTCATCAGTAGGTTATGTCATTTTTAATCTGTTGAATCTGCGTTCAAGATTGACAGGAGAATGGAAGTGTAAATCGCGCTAAACTGTTTGAAAATTAATCCATAGATGGAGCGCACCACTAGAAAGTTTATACATGTTATCACTTTAGTCTTTACTCTTCATTATGATGGCACAGATTTCCACCACCGTTCCCCGTGGCAAAACGCGTATCGGTATCACTTAGTTAACTATTAATTTATGAAACACATAGTGGCTTAACGAATTTTGGCACCGAAACGGAAATTCCCCTCTAACAGAAAATGGACCACGGGATTATTTTGCATCCATCCCGTAGGTTCAAAGCTGGTTCAATGATAGAGATCTGTTGTAAAGTGCGACCGCCGAGACTGGCGAGATCAAGGCGCAAGGTTCCGTATCCTAGGTATATATATCTGCCGGGATCTCAACCCGCGCGAGAGGCTTCACGGCACTGAGTCCCTTGAGCCTCTGTAATTGCGAAGAGATGACGCCTTCATGGCAGTCTTGCCTTTATCACGGACAGTGTTCCGACGAGCTTTTCCAACTGGTACCATTTTCTCCCTTCCAAACGGTTCGGCTCATCCTTCCTGTGCTGATCAGTTAAAATCTGGGACTCACTACCAGCTCACAAGTTTCTTTGTCACTACGGTCCCGGATCCTTTAAGCGAGGCGTGAAAAGGCATCTCACTTGGCCAATACGCTGCCTGTACATAGTGTGGTCATGCCTGTTCCATACACACGGTGCATTGCCTGCATTCGTAATGAGGAATGAGGAACAGGAGAATAGTGACCACCATTCTTGGATTCTGCTCATGCTGTCCATCGGACAGAGTAGAGTCATTTTGGCAGTCGTATATTTATGGTGGTCCGTGGTTCATGGATATACATAAAAGTGGAAAGTAATTCTATGAAGTAGAATTTTCATCATGGATGACAAGTTGTACGAAAGTGCAATCAGGGTGAAGATCGAGTGCTTCAGTGATGGCAAATACTTTAAATACTAGAAGTAAAGAATCCGCAATGTACTGAAGAGGTATCCTTATATTATGTGGGCCTTTCCATCACTCTTTTTCGAAATATAGCTATTTTATTATTTTTTAATTACACTTAATGCACATGTTGTACAAAGGCAGGCTTAATGCCTTGAGGCATTTTCTTTTTTTTCTTTCAGGTGATGTAGAAATAAGATCTGGTAGGTGCAAAGAGATTGAATTTGGCACATAAGAGATAAACCTACATTAAATATAAACGAAATACATCAATTTACGGATACATATACTATATAAATAGATACACAATATACACATGCATACATGTAATACTATATATGAGTATATGATACACAGGTGTTACGTTTGTATTTGGCTTTCCAATTCATTCCAAAGAAGATCACGTACTTTCGACTTGAATGTAAGACGGTTTGTATCCATCCTAATTTCGGTGGGGAGCGCGTTCCACAGAAGAACAGGCTGCACAAAGAAGGAAGAATAGATAAAACCGGAGCTGTGAGAGGGGCATTGAAAAAGCATATTGTTTGTAGAACGAAAATTACGGTCGAGGTTGGACCATAAGCAATAAGAAACGAAGGTGAGGTGCAAGGTATTCAGGTTACGATGGAGAGTTGAGATGAAAGAAAAAAGAAAAGCAAATTGCGGCGCTAACGAATTAGGAGCCATTGCAACTGTGAAAGCAAAGTAAACACGTTGTCATGCTTGCGAAGATTAAAAACGAATTCAATTCAGTTATTGAGAAGTCGGTCTATTTTATTGAGAAGGTCTACATTCAGATCAAAATAAAACACATCACCATAGTCGTTTAAGGGGACAATCAGGGACTGCATAAATTCTTTAAACGATATAAGACCCGGCGACATGTAGTTACTTTCTGCTTGACGTGTGTGTGTGTGTGTGCCTGCCAATCAAGGGTTGAGTTGATATGTAATTCCAGGTTCTTCTCCACTCCACTTAGAGGCATAGTCATATTGTTGTAACTGGGATGACCGATATATCAAATCTATGTAACATTTGATTACTTCCTACGACGATCACACGGCATTTGGTTGGATTTACCGCTAGACCAAACCTCGTTAACCAGTTCTGTATAAATTGCAAATATTTATTAACCTTGTCGATGGTGCGCGATATGTCTTCCACTCTTGACTGCTTATGCACTCGTAAGTCTTCGGCGTACAGGTGATACGTATACTGAATGTGGTTAGTTACGAGATCAATAAATATTGAGATCAGTAGTATACCGCTTTGAGAGACGCCAGTGAGGAGAACCATTCCAAAGCTTCTGTTACAAAGTTTAGATTAGTTTATTTTCTATGCCAAAAATCTGAGGTTTATTCAATTTTAACAAAAGGGAATACACAAGTTTTTTTTATTTGTTAATCTGATCATTTACGTCCCTACAACATAGAAAAAAATATAAATAGGCTTGAAAATAGTCAAACTAAATTTCAAAGTGTAATTTAAAAGACTGACTAAATTTGAGTTACATTTAGTCAGCCTTTTAAGATAATTGATTTTTGAATGTATGATAAAAAAAGTTTATTAATTAAGCAACAGATGGCGCTAGAAAGAACCCCAACCATATTTGACAATTCGTTCCTGAATCTAATGTCAAATGACTGTCAAGCTGATTATTGAATAGTTCTATATTCAGTTTGAAGTGTATGTGAGGCCGGTGAATTTTAAATAAAAAAGGAACGTATGTAATTAATAAAAAATATAATATAAATCTAATAAAGATATCAAACGTAATCGAATGCTAATTTGTTTTAGTAAACATGGCGTCTGGTGAAACTCACTCGGTTGAAAACCAGCAAAGAAGGTGGCAGAATTTAAGAAAATTATTGGAAAGATCGGGACCCTTTAGCCATCCAGATTTTGAACCTTCAGCTGAAATTTTGGACTTTATCATGGACTCATGTAAAGTCTTAATAGTAGGCGCTGGAGGTCTTGGCTGCGAGCTGCTAAAAGATTTAGCTTTAATGGGCTTTAAAAAACTTCATGTCGTTGATATGGACACTATAGAACTTTCTAACTTAAATAGACAGTTTCTATTTAGGAAGAACGATATCGGCTTATCAAAAGCCAAGTGTGCTGTTGAATTTGTTAACAAAAGGTTTGTCAAATACTATTGTAAATACTGCTATTTCTGGATCTCTCCTATTTTGGATACAGTAATGCTTTTATTATCATCAGTCTATTGCAGTCACATGCACGACATAAGCCTTTACCAAGACAACACTGAGCGAAAGTATTATTATTCTGAAATTACCATTTTGCATCTAAAACAGGGATGGTATGTCTATCAATTCTATTCACTTGGTACAGGACAACTTCAGCGGCAAAGGAATTCAAATTTCAAACAAACCAACCTGTTTGGCCAGCATGGTATAGCTCGCTAAAACCTTTTTGTAACCCTCAATGCTAAAAGAGGTGTGTTGTTTGATGTTGATGTGTGTGTTGATGATGTTGTGACTGTGGCAATGTAGCTCTCAAACGGATGAACTTATTTTGATGTGGTTTTTTCACTTGAAAGTCAGTTTAGTTGAGGTGGTTCTTAGCTATGTTTGGTTAATATAGTATAGGGGTAAAATAATATATAATAGCTTTAATTAAGTAATCATGTTAATTCCTGTGAAAATAATTATGATATGGTTAATATGGGTCCAGTAGTGTAAGAGTAACGGCTCTTTTCCTATATTATGTAAGGCAATTTTGGCATATGATTACTTGATTAAGGGCATAGGAAGTTTTTTAAATTTTGAATTATTTACTTTGAGAGTTTTTCATTTCTGTGCTTCTAAATATTATTGATGAGGGATGATATTATTGATGTTCTTGTAAAATTACTGATGATAAGAATATTTTTTTCCAGAGTACCAGGTTGTGAGGCAGTAGCTCATCACTGTGCTATCCAGGACTTAGATGAGGGTTTCTATAGGCAGTTCCATATTGTAGTCTGTGGTCTTGATTCCATAGTTGCCAGGAGGTGGCTTAATGGCATGCTCATGTCTCTGCTGCAATATAATGATGATAGTAAGAAGAATTATATTATATTAAGTCTAGAAATAAATTATTTTATACATGTAATAACTTTAGACCGCTGTATGTCTGCATGTATGTTAATAATCACATTAAAGACCAGCCTATGTCCTTCTTTAAGAATCAATATGAGTGAAAGCATAAGGACAGACAGATTTACTTTTGAATTCATAATATTAGTCATCATAGATATAGTATAGATACAGATTTTATATTTTTGGTTATTAGCAGTCTCAGCTAGTGCTATAGGCAATTTTAATAATATAATGATTATTATTATTTAAAATTATGATTAAAACTTCTTCTATTCTGATAATTATTGTTAAGGGAATATGCATAAATTTTTAATTTGGCTCAATTATACCACCGGGGTTTGCGGCGGGGCGCTGTGTCGGAATCGAACCGACTAAAACCACACGGTGTGCTACTCTGCGCCTGAGACGGGAGAGATCCGGGAACCGCTTTCTTACGCCATCCAGAAAGGGGGGGGCGCCATGCCTAAGCTAAGCTAGCCTATTTACATAGGAACTGATGTGAACAACGAGAGCCTGCAGTGTTGTTGTAGCAGTTAAAATAAGAAAATAGTTTTTACGTTTTCCATGGTAGTGTTTATATGATCTGTAGATATTTGGTTCGGATGATTTATCGTGAGAGAGCCGCTATTTTTTCTAGATTCTTTATTATCTTTACAATATAATTACAAGACTTGTTTATTTAGTGATTATTTAAGCACATAAAATATTAAAGAAAAAGTGAAAATTAAAGGAGGGAAATTCAAACTTAGAAAAGGCCCCACTATTGGTCGGAAACTGATGGTCACTTCATCGAACTTATTGGAGTCGAAATTCATACTGTGTTATTAGTGTTTGTGAGAAACATTAAACTTCTTCCATGATTTTTATAGCAATTAAAACTTTAAATAAGTTTAAAGTAAACGAAGTACTGGATAGTAAACAAACACGAAATAACTGGCGTTATTGGCCGTGTCGAAAGCGCGCGCAAAATGGCTGTGTTTGAATAGTTCAAATTACGTCAGTGTTTAGAATTGCGCTTTGAAAATTAGTTTCACTATATTTAATTTTATATATATTATATATTTTATTATATAATATTATATTTCTATGTTATAGAGACATTAATGATCAGATTAAGGTATAATAAAAAACATGAAAACATATTTTCATTTTTAGGGAGTTTAGATCAAAGCAGTGTAATACCATTTGTGGATGGAGGAACTGAAGGATTCAAAGGAAATGCAAGAGTTATACTACCTGGAATGAGTGCTTGTATTGAGTGTACCCTTGATTTGTACCCACCACAGAAGACGTTTCCATTGTGCACAATTGCCAACACGCCAAGGTAATGTGTTCAGTGAGATGGGTTAAATAAAGCTGGGGGCTTCTTTATCTCTAGTGCAGTGTGTGCGATGGACATGGGCGCAGTGGTATTAGGGGCGCTGGATGCGGTATTTTTTAAGAATCTGTGCACTTACTGAAGGGCGCTATGTCTTTTTTTTGTTTGTCCGGGGTTTGCGGCGGGGCGCTGTGTCGGAATCGAACCGACTAAAATCACACGGTGTGCCACTGCGCCTGAGACGGGAGAGATTCGGGAACCGCTTTCATACGCCATCCGGAAGGGGGGGGGGGGCGCCATGCCTAAGCTAAGCTAGCTTATTTACATAGGCACTGATGTGAATAATGAGAGCCTGATGTGTTGTTGTAGCAGTTAAAATAGGAAAATAGTTTTTACGTTTTCCATGGTAGTGTTTACATGATCTGTAGATATTTGGTTCGGATGATTTACCGTGAGAGAGCCGTGATTCGGCACGAGAGGGCTGGCTTGACCAGAGTGATACCACGGTCTCACAGAAAACCTGTGTAAAACAGCACTTGCTCTATGTTTCACCGAGTATTGTATTTATACCTTCATATCTATTTTCTCATTTTTCAGATTACCCGAACACTGTATTGAATATGTTAAAGTTCTCCAATGGTCTAAAGAGAACCCATGGGGCAGCAGCACCCCTATTGATGGAGACGACCCTCAACATGTTGCTTGGGTGTTTGAGAAAGCACAAGACAGAGCCATTAAGCATGGCATATCTAATGTTACATATAGATTGACTCAAGGTGTTTTGAAGAATATTATTCCAGCTGTTGCTAGCACGAATGCAGCCATCGCTGCTTGCTGCGCCACTGAGGTGAGCCTAGATTATATATATATTTTTATCGCTTTAAGGGGGAAAAGGAACAGGCGTATCGCCTGATGGTAAGCGTTTCATTAAACTAAAGAAACTCGAAACTCGGGAACTACTAGTTCCAATTGCAAATTCTAAGTGTTGGATCGCTCATTAATTGGAGAAAGCCATAGAAATACCATATAGGTAGAATATAATTACCGTGAGAGACAGACATAAATGAAAAATGTTCCAAATATGGGAAAAAAATATTTATTTTGAGAGATACAGACATCTGTATCTCATTAGCCTTAATTACTACATAGTTATACAGGCCTACTAGTCACACACACACGAGAACACCTATTGCTCTATGATTCTGATAAACTATTTGCACCTCTCCAAAATTTGTAAGGCTATGGTTTATGAAACAAGTCAATTCTTAAGTGTACCAAACAATGCGTGACCACTTCAACTGTGTACAGTTGGCAACTGGGTTCAGTTCACACCAGCTCTCTGGTAGCCTGCTTTAGGTCACGTAAGACCGGAGAGTTGCATGGAAAGAATTTTCTGTCATAGATCTCTACGGTAATGGTATCATTTTGACCCGGCTTTCTATGTCGAAAGGTCTCTTTCACTAAATTAGGCTGAGTAATGACGCTCTTGAGGCTACACTAATATATTTTTAGATCTTACTTAGCAATAGGCATAAAAATTAATTTTGAAAAACTGTTATACGATGTTCGGAGGTATCTCCTACGGAGTCACCATTTGTCAACCAGTGACTATTATAGCTCTCATTTTTCAGATCCGAAAAAAGTGATTTTTATACAGAAGTGATGTAACTCTCTGATTGGTTCAACTTAACCTGGCGGATTTCTGTATTTTGTAGTTTTATTTTAGTTAATCAACGATTAATCTCGCTCTAAATATGAAAATGAATACGATTTTTATACTATATGAACCACATTCATCAGATAAATATATAATTGTAGTGATTCTTGGTTACTGTCATCATGCCTATTTACTCAAAAACCAAAAACATGCATTTGAACTTACAGGTCTTTAAACTAGCCTCATCTTGTTGCACAAATATGAATAACTATATGGTCATGAATATTGCTGATGGGGTCTACACATACACATTCAATGCTGAGCGTCGACCGGACTGTGTGGCTTGCAGCAACACAACACGGGTCATGGAACTGGAATCTGAAGCGACTCTGCAGACCATCTATGACAAGCTTTGTGAAGATCCAGCCTTTATGATGAAGAGTCCAGGTTTGTTCAGTTTATAGTTCTCATTGTATGACTTACCTCGGTAGATTCTTTGTATGTAATATGGGGCAAAAAAGCAGACATATCGCCTGATGGTAAGCGAATACCGCTGCCCATGGATATCCACAACACCAGAAGCGTCTCAAGTGCGTTGCCGGCCTTTGGAATAAGGTCAGAAATATTTAGCATTAGTAGTTTTTAAGCCATAGCCAGTTCTAGTTACTTAAATGCAATCCTACAATATATCTGTTTATGCAAGTAATGTGCTCTCTTCTATTTTTTTATTTTCTTGATGGCAGCCTTAGTGGCGCATTGGTAGTGTTTGCTGTGCTTGAGGTTTCAGGTTCGCTTCCCGGGTCGGGCCAAATGTTTGTGTGATCTATCTACCTGTATCCAAATCTTTGTTTTGGAGTTTGGGTGTTTTCTATTTACAAAAAAAAAATGTGTTTATAGCAGTTGACTTGTAGCCATAATACAAGTTCTGCTTAGTTTGGGACCAGATGGCGTTGTGTGTTAGATATCTTATTTATTTATTAGATATATATATACACTACACGGTTGGCCTAGTGGTTTCAGTGGTCTCCGGGCGGAGAGTGGCATGCGCCCTCCGCCCGAAGAGGTACGCGAGTGGCGTGAAGGCGCCCGTCGAGCCACGATGGCTCGTTGGTCTTCGCGGTTGGAGGCTCTACTTCGCCACCGTGGAGGCGCTCCATCCGGTCATCCTCGAGTGGGCAGGGCGGCAGCACGGGACCCTTTCCTTCCGACTGACGCAGGTGCTTTCCGGGCACGGTTGGTCGGGAAGTATCTGCACTCGGTCGCGCGGAGGGAATTGAGTCCCGCCTGCCACCACTGCGACTGCAGTGAGGACTCGGCCCAGCACACGCTGGCGGTGTGCCCCGCTTGGGAACCGCATCGCATCCGCTTCACAGGCCAGCCGCGAGGGGGCAACGTTACGCGTGTGCCGTACGTCGCCTAAATTGAGAATTTTCACCATCAGACGGTGCCCGCTTCAGTGCGGGCAAGCGCTGGGAGGAGTCCGGATGGCGTATAAAAGCGGTTCCCGGGTCTCTCCCGTCTCAGGCGCAGAGTGGCACACCGTGGTCGTTTAGTGGGTAGTCTGGCGAGTTAGTCAGGAGTCCCACACGAAGCGAACCCCCTGTCCCCACGGGGGGGGAAGCGAAGTGCGTAAAGGCATTCCACAAATGTGGTTTCATGGTCGCCACACCGCTTCCTACTGCGTCAAGTGTTGTGGGTTCAAATCCTACATGGGACAACACTGTGTGATTCATAAATTGTTGTTCTAAGTCTGGGTGTACTTTGTGTCCGTTTCAGGTATGTTTGTAAAGATCCCCGCGACACAGGAATGTATATGTCTAATGCGGTAGTTGCCTTTTTAAATAAAAAATAAATAAAATAAAGATGGCCGAAAATATTTATTCTCACCCACTTTAAGCTTTAAATTTTTAACTATTCTAATGCGTTTTCTAACGCCTCGATAAGATTGTTTTGACATACAGTTCTACTAATAATTGTCATTTTGGTATCCTTATTGTGAAAGTGTATGAAAATGGTGTTTGTTTTTAAAGGAATAACAACAGTGATCAACGGCCGAAACAAGACACTATACATGTCATCGATTAAGAGCATCGAGGAGAGGACAAGAGATAATTTAAAAAAGAAAATAACCGAGTTGGGTTTGTACAATGGCGCCGATATCCTAGTTGCGGACGTCACCACACCTAATACTGTTACGATTAAGTTAAAATTTTCCGACAGCCAAGATGCCGAAATGGCGCGATAATTCATTTTCTATTTATAGTAACTGAGTATTTCAATTAAACTAATAATATGATGCAAATTGTTGTTTTATTTGAAGCCGATATGTTAATAATGTTACATTTTCTTTTATTTTATGTAAGAATTGGAGGTCTTAGGTCAGCTATGCTTGGCAAAGTATGTACCATGATAACCAGCCTGTTGGTAAATAAACATTATCCATTAGTGTTGGATGCCCCTGATAACTAGAGGTCAATCCACAGCCCGAACCGCTGGACCTAGAATCTTGAAATTTTGCATGTAGGTTCTTTATGTAACGTAAGTGAGCACTAAGAAATTAATTTTGGAAATACCACTCCTAAGGGGGGTAAAATGGGTATAGAAAAATCTACTTCTGCGCTAGCCGCGGACAAAAACTTTGTTTTATAAATAAAGATATAGTTATACCTCTATATTATATATACTGACTACAATATATGTGTATTATATAATGAAACTAGGTTTGTAAAAAAACAAAGTTTTAGCTTTTTGCATAGGCCATAAGTTTTGCTGTTTGCACAGTAAAAGATTTGTCTGCAAATTGAGTGGAGGGCTTCTGTCATTTTTTATTTTTGTTTCTCTGTTGAGGTCCCTGCAAATTGTAGCTACGGTAGTGTTCTTGGATGTTCTTGAACCAACGGTGAGTTAAACTTTCCTGTTCCCCTAAAATACATGTGAAAGAACTGAAAATGTTCTGATCAGAGGGTATTTGAGGTATTATTATAGTTATCAACTTTATTTAAGAACGATACTCTGAGATGATCATATTTGCATAATCTAAATATGAAACTAATAGGCTTTGGGGTTGTTCAAGTCATTGTAATGATTTTTTAGCTTTTGTTTATATATATCAGTTATCGGGTATAGAGTAGCTTTTATCCTATCCCCTCAAGAATCTTCATGCCAAATTTCATTGAAATTGGTGCAGTGCTTCAGCCATAAAGGGTAAGAGACATGTATGTATATGTAGATTTTATTTATTTGGACAACCAGTTGCTGTCAAAATAATCATACACAGAGGGGGGATTTACATATTTGCCGCCAGTAGTCTATTCAATTTTTGACGCCCTTACTATGCTCTTCGAGCCGCCATCATACCGCACCCGTGGTTGCAGCGAAGTGGTGTGTTGGAATTGATACGGCTAGAACTATACGCTATTTTTGTTTGTGTTTCAGCCGCTCTTTTCGACCTATCCATACAAATTGACGAAAGTTACGAGCGTCTTTACCTTGGAGAATTTCCGCTCAAGTTACTTGTAGAAAGTTTATGTACATTCCCGTGAATGGCCTCCTTGGCTGGACCCACCCGTCACCCGGTCAAGGATGCGGGGGTAAGGGCAGTTGTCGCACGGATATGTTACAGGACTACTGGCCTGAGACCAGACAGGAAACTTGCCGGTCTGCTGACAGCCACCCTCGAGCAGGCCTACTGCTAGCTGTGAGCGCTCCCTTGCAATTCTAATAAAGCTGCTCTTAGCATACCAATACTATTAGATACCCCCATTGGACAAATAAATATCTACGGTTTGGCGCCGGTACGTCGGTGAGGGTCTCCGGACGGCACCGTGACTGGACATCGACGAAGGATTCAAGATGGTGCGTGCGCCGAGCAAAACACTGCTCGTTTGTTGATAAGTCGTAGTATTTATATCATGTAACGATATATAACATGTAACAATGCAGACGTAATTAACATCAGAACTTAATACACTAGTGTATTACTCGTGCGCGATAACTTGAGACCCGCGTGGAATTCGTCACCCCTCCCCTCATACCCGTGCACCTACCCTATGACGCCCGCAGTGTTCACACTGCGGGCGTCATAGGGTAGTAGGTAGGTGCGGGGGTAGGGTAATAGGTAGGTGCGGGGAGGGGTGACGAATTCCACGCGGGTCTCAAGTTATCGCGCACGAGTAGTACAATATGAAAAAGTAAGGTGATGAAATGGCAACCAATGGCAATTAGCTGATGCTAATTCTGTCAATGTCAAATATTCAGTCTTCAAATCCTAAGTCTTCGAGTCTTTAAGTCTTCGTTGTAATGAAATAATGATGAAAAGTATAAAAAATGTGGATGAGATGTAATGGGGCCAGTTTTTCAAAAACATACAATGTGTATGCAATGGTACAAACAACAGGAACCTTGTGTTAAAATATCGATTTTAGTTCATTTTATTAGAGTTAAATTCCTTAAATAAGTAAGCATTTACCATAACTTTGTATCAACAACAACCCACAATGTTCCACTTCAGGGCTCAGGTCTCCGCTCAGGAGAGGGTTAAAGCCGTACGTCCCCGCGAGTAGCCAAGTGTGGATTGGGGACTGTCAATATAGCGTTGTAGTTACATAATCTTGTCGTAATTAAAATTAATTTTATGTGGTATACCGGATCCTTGTAATCCACAAGTAAACTATATTTTATTTTTTGATGATCGGGGGATCGTTCGGGGGAATATTATATCACGGCCCACCCTCGTAGGTGTAATATAAACATAATATTTTATAGGTTGTCAATCTGATACAAAATCTCCATTTTATTCATTGAACGTCAGATCATTAAGTTTTAGTCGATTTAGGTAGTTTTGAATTTAAGATGTAAAAAATGCAAATTTTTTTTGTTAATATTTGCATTATTTTAAAAATTCAAATTCAATATTATAAATTCAAAAAGAGTGTAAATAAATAAATATGTTCTACAAACGTGTCATCCTGACGACTCGATACATTTTGTTGACCTCTAGTTAACTGACGTGGTGCTGTCGACGAAAAGACAACAGGGAAAGGCGATAACCACAAACTGAAATATTTTCCCCGTAGTTCTTGTAGATTAATTATATCAAAACAAAATGTTGGACAATATATTCGATGATGTGAAGCGCATGAACAAACGGCAGGTAATCTTTCATTGAGCATATCGAAATGCCATCAATAACAAACCGGCTGGTATTTTTACATTTTTATATTTCAAATTTCAGTTCATCTACCAAGTGTTAAGTTTTGGTATGATAGTTTCGTCAGCCCTGATGATATGGAAGGGTCTAATGGTTGTAACTGGTAGCGAAAGTCCCATAGTCGTGGTATTGTCTGGCAGTATGGAACCAGCTTTCCACAGAGGGGATTTATTGTTTTTGACGAACTATCCCGAGGAGCCAGTGCGCGTCGGAGAGATTGTTGTCTTCAAAGTAGAGGGACGTGACATTCCCATCGTCCACAGAGTTTTAAAGCTCCATGAAAAGTAAGTATCCATATATATATATATATATAATTCTTATTAGAAAATGTTTATATTTATTTGTGACTTACAATCATGACATACTTCCTGACATGATGACGTGAGTATTCTTATTAAATAGAATTGAAATAAACCATTTTTCTATTAAGTTACCTCTTTTCTAAGAAACCTATGTCCGCTGTTAACTATTAGAAACTGTTGATGACAAAAAAACTCATGCTTGTTTGTTTTTTTTTTTAATGATTGTATCTTTAGAATTTAATAGTGGTGTTTTTGGTTTCCAGGAACAATGGAACAGTGAAATTCCTAACCAAAGGTGACAATAATAGCGTAGATGATCGAGGCCTGTATGCTCAGGGACAGTTATGGCTAACAAAAAAAGATGTTGTTGGTCGTGCTAGAGGGTTTTTACCTTACGTCGGCATGGTGACAATTTATATGAATGAATATCCAAAGTTTAAGGTAATTTTTCTTTACGTCTTCAATTTTTGAAAATTGATGTCATTTATGTTGTACAATAAACTCTATAATCCAAACTAAAAATCACCGAAAGATAAGCTTTGTTTTTAAAGACTAAACAAACAAATTTGCTAAGACTAGGTAAGTATATAAAAATAGAAAAAATCTGAATACATGTAAACTAACACTTTAGAAATTGCTACACTAAAATGTAACAGTCCATTAAGGCACTAGAGGCCAGTTGTACTCGGTGATTAGAAATAATCACCGATGGTAAGCAAATTCGGAGCGGTCAGTACCTGGATGGATGGTCCCGGTTGTTATTATAAGATAACAGTAGTAAAGCTTAGTTGGAGGCCTTTAGGCGATTTGAAACCATCCAATGGCAAGATTATGTAGCTACGACATTGTGTTACCAGTCCCCAACCCACACTCTGCCAGTGTGAGGATGTATGGCCTTAACCCACTCCTGAGAGGACACTCGAGCCTAGCAGTGGCACATTATGGGTTGTTAATGATGATGATGAATGCAACAACGGAATTAGCACTTATATTACATTATAATATAATAATGGATATTTATCGCCTAGGATGTAAGTTACATTCTTTCTCAGGACAAAATATATGAAGAACATTTTTTCTAAGGTCAAGTCCATAATATCTATATCTTTAACAAACATATTTATTCAGAAATAAGTGAATGTGGTTTATGACTATAATTATAGAGATTTATATGACTGTCTAGCCCTTTAGGCTTAGACATGCTAGCATTTATACATTTTACGTGGGAGAGCCACACTTCGGCAGTCACAGTCGGCTCGATTGTAAAAATACCACGGCCTCACTGAAAACCAGTGTGGAACAGCATCTGCACTGTGTTTCACCAAGTGAGTGAGGATACCACTGCCTCCGTTCCCCAACTCTTACCTTCATCCTTTTAATCCTTTCCCTCAAAGGCCGGCAATCCACTTGTGGCACCAGAGGCGTCACAAGTGCGTTGCCGGCGGTAATCGCTTAGGCGATAACTCTGCTCGTTTGCCCCATATTTCGTAAACAGAATTCTGGCCTGTGACAGCTCTGATTTTAATATTAATAATAACGTTTATTGCACGAAAACAAAACATTCATATTAAAACAAGGTTAAGTAACATGAGATAACCTCCGTTGCCAAACTAGTTAGAAGTCCGTATTTCGGTTAACGGCGTCTTTCCCTATGGGAACTTCAACTTAATGATAGACTATGTTATTTATAAAAGTAAATACAATAATTCTATGGTATGACTTGATCAAAAAAATAACGAAAAAAAAGTGTGAATTATATACAATTCAATATGTTATTCTGCACAAAATGGGAGGGTAGAAAGTTGTTGCATAAAATATGCTACAATCCATCAAAAACATTTATCTACGAGTACTTCGTAGACGTGCCTCCGATCTCGCACTCACCAACGAAAAACGACAGCTTAAACTCTCTCATTTTACATCAATCTTCTATGTGCGAGTAGTACTGCCCCATTCAAACCGACCCAACTGTGCTGAAATCTGCGTTTTAAATGTTTTTTTGATAGCTCTGCTTTGAGCAATGATAATTATAAAAATCTCACATAGATAGCCTCTAATAGTTGACCACTGGATATAGGCCTCTACTTGGAAAAGAGGATTTGGTCGTACCACTTGTCAGACAGTTCGTTACAGGGTTTGATTCAAGTTTTCCTTAACTTTGCAGTGCTGTGGTCTGTATAGTTCGCTTTCTAAGTTGGCTCTTAAGACATCAGTGGAATGCGTGGGGTTATGACAGTTTTCTTCATCTATCCATCGATTACCATGGACAGACAAAAACAATACATTGAATGTTCCTAAATAGTGTTTAATTTTATGTTTTCAGTTTGCTGTGCTGGCGTGCTTAGCAATGTATGTACTCGTACATAGGGAGTGACATCTTTTACTTGATCTGAAGTGTTGTTGAAGACCATTTGTGAGCGGGATGCATTGGCACTGTGGGATGTGTAATTTATGAATAAATGAAAGTTCTCTCTAGTGTTATTTTATTGAACTTATTTATATTTGTCTTCTTTGGTTAACAATATTGGTATTTTTATTATATGAGTTTTTCACATCCCACGATATCTGATATTTAGGGACAAACCAGTGTCACCTTCTAGCTGTTCTACTAATGAATTATCATTGGTGGATGTAAAATTCGTCCAAAGCAATGTAGCATAGCATATCTCTAGTGGAAAAGATTTCTAAAGTATAGAAAGGTAGCTTCGTCTTATTGTTCATAGCCTTGTCCTATTGGCACCAGGCTGGGAGCACCCAATTCAAGGTACTAGCACTATTTTAGATTACAATAAGTTCAATTTAGACGCTTTTCAAAAGCCATCTAGCGAAGACACACTGAACTACATACCTACTACTACACTTATTGAGCTACTTGAACCAGTAGAACCTAAAAAAACCTTTCTTTGCATTGAATGACGCACCTTTTTTTTGCGAGTGACCCCGATGCTGCTTTTCTATTTAAAAAAGGGCACGCGCCTTTTGCAGTACTTGCGCTGCCATCCCGTCTGCTTCTAGGGTGGCAGATATCCTTACCCTTAAGTCTTACGCTTATGGAGGACGGAGATTGTTTTGCTATCACTGGCGCCTGATTCGTCTGTGGTAACTGGCCCATTCCCGGGCCTGGCGTACCGAGAGAGTTCTAAACTTCTCCTGGGCCCACTTTGCCATCTCATTCGCAGGCATAACTTACTTAAAGAGACGAGACGAGTTCCACACGCTCTTACTCCGTCACACGGCGGCAATCAGCCGAGTGAGAGAAAATCTCCACTCCGATGGCGGCAACGTGATCAAGCCTCTTCTCTCCCCACGCCAGATATTCTGTCAACGTGTAGAGCGCTGTGTCCACGATCTGGAGAACGCAGTGATGGCACTTAGGCGTTGGCTCCTTGCGGATCAGATATAGGTGATCTCCGAAGCTACGAATATTAGGAAAATCCAGACAGATAGATCGGTTCACACAAAGTGTTTTGCTAATGAAGGAGTACGATTTTGACTCTCTCACTCTTCATCTCGAAGTATTGACCTTTATAAAAACGATGGAAATATTTTAAAGAAAGCAACCTATGTTATTCCTCATATCGTTAGCTATCTGCAAAAAATCGTTCTAACTGTGCTAGATAAACAGATAGTTAGCATTTAGTAAAATTGACTATCGTATATTACAAACAGACACTCCAGTTTTATTACTACGGGTAATATGAGAAGCAGACGAAGTTGCGTGGGTCAACTAGTTCATTAATTAAAACCTATATCGAAGTGATACCTTCGCCTGTTTTGAAAGTTATAAAATAATATATATAATACCACCTTAGAAAACAAATAAATTTAAGTGCCTTTGTAAACAATTTAACGCTAGAATAGATAGAGCGCATTCATTAATTTCAACTTCAATAAGATCAACCATTTTATCGCTTGGTCATACCTATTCAACATCAACCAATACTGAGTAAATTTAAGTTTTAAGTGAAATATGTCAAGAAAAAATTGCTAAGGCTCGCAAGATTGATACTCTACACCACCTCGACCGACACTTTTGAAACTGGTCACGGGTCAGTGACCTGATTTAAATCATCTCCAAATATAAAACATGCTACGTCATTACTCACTCATCGGCTACTTAAAGTTTGAATATTACTTATATTTTATAACAATTTTTTTAATATATGATTAAGGAAAGTGTACTGTACTTACTTTTAATAGTAGATATGTACTTAGGGGCAGTTGTTGGGGCTTTGCTTGCGTGCTCTATTGTTCTTCGGGTTCAAAAATTATGTTGTTATACACAATCTATTATTCCTTATTTTGCCCAATTAGGAGTTACATTTTGAAAAATCTTTTCTGAGTACGTGTTAACTCAATACAAAAATATCATTTGCCAAAATTTCAGGTTGTAGCCTCTGTGGTTAAGATTCTGCGTTGATGAATAAGCCAATCGAGGAAAGTAATTTCATACGTATGGAAAATTACCTATTTATTACTAAACATGAGTAACTATATAAAAAGTATAACTACCAGAACCGACTTTACCATTATTATCTTCTTAGCTAGGGGCGTCTTTACTTATAGTGCAGGTTGTGCTGTGTACACGGGCGCAGATAAGGTCTTAGGGGCACCGGTCGTGGCACTTTTATTGTTCAGTTACGATTGCACACGGGTGCTTCATGAGCTAGACATGTCTCTGTTCTTTTGCATATCCCGAATTCTTCTTTTATTCTTCTCTACCTGGTTACCCTCTTCTACGAAGTTCTTTATTTCAATACAAAATGGTTCGACTTTTTCATGATAGGTCTCGCATTTTTTTAAAAAGACACCCGTATTAGGAATGTTCATAATGTGCCGCGACGGCTTTTATAAACATACCTACATGGAACGAAAATAAAGATACACAGACTCAGAATAACAATGTATGTATTACACAAAGTGTTGTCCCATGTGGTATTTGAACCCACAACACTTGGCGTAGTAGAAATCAGCGTGGCGACCATTTGTACCACTTTATTATTATTATTATTATTATTTTACCCGTGGAAACCCCCTCGGACTTTCAGCTACAGGGGTTTGCGGCGGGGCGGTGTGTCGGAATCGAACCGACTAAAACCACACGATGTGCCACTCTGCACCTGAGACGGGAGGGGTCCGGGAACCGCTTTTTTACGCCATCCAGACCTCTCTCAGAACTGTTTATACCGCTAGACCAACCGTGCAGTCATCCAACTGCAGTTCTTGCGAATGTCAATTAATAACTTTTAATGATAAATACTCAAAACCATCTTTTTTAATATATAATTCGTTTCGTCGGCACAAAGGTGTCGGCACCCGTCTTTGCTGCCGCCGTAATTGCTTGCCACCAAAATAGACGAACCTACATATAAACGAAAATATACCTAAGGTAGTAGGTAACGTAAGTAAGCTGAAGGACTCAACAGAATTTTACACTGAGGTTTGAAGTAAGTTTAGAATATGCAATCAGTAAATTATTGCTTTTGCCTTCTAAAAATGATTCGATAAATTTGTATAGCATCGTGTTATGGACAAATGTATAAAATAAATAAATGTAATTAACGTAAGTTGCTTTACCAACTTCTTCTTTTTTCTCTTATTTAAAGACTAAAATTAATTACCTAAAATTATAAGACTTATAAACTATTGCTAAGTGCTTAACATAATTCATGAGCAGTCTGATCTCTTTACATAAGCTGCACTTCTTTATACGAATATTTACACAAACAATCCTTTCAAAATATACATTACTATTAAGACCTGTATATATCTATAGTGACCGGAGCCGGACTCACAGAAAACCGGTGTGAAAAAACAAAAAAAACAGCGCTTGCTTTTTTTTTTGTTTTTGCTTGCGTTGTATTCATCGAGTAAGTGAGGATACCAGAGGCCCATTTTTTTTTACATGTGGAAACCCTCTCGGGCCTTCACCCCACCGGGGTTTGCGGCGGGGCGTTGTGTCGGAATCGAACCGACTAAAACCACACGGTGTACCACTCTGCGCCTGAGACGGGAGGGATCCGGGAACCGCTTTTTTTACGCCATCCGGATCCGGGATACCGGAGGCCCATATCCCAACCCCTCACTCCATCCCCTCCCCATCTCCCAAACGCCGGCCTTTCGAATACTAGAGACGTCACAATTGGGGTGCCCAAATGCGTCTGATGTGTCTGGCCATCAGGGGATACGGCTGTCTGATTGTTTTTATATGAAATAGGGGGCAAATGAGCCTCCTATTTCATAAAATAAAACAATTGTCTCAAAATGTACATACAAAATATACACCTTTTTGCTCACTGAACGTCAAAAATATGAGAATAACATTTTCTTCTCCTTGTTACATGTTTCTTACGTTTCGTTGCTGTTTAGTGATACCTATAAAAGTTTAGTGTAAACACGTCCGAACAGATCCGCTGGGGCGTGTGAAACTTCTTTGTAAAGTGCACCTTGTCGAGCTCCGTACCGTCTACAATACTTGTATACACCGACAATTGGTCTCTAGCACCGGTTTCTCGTCGTTTAGGTAAAAAACTTACGATTTTTATTATAGTGCAGGTGGTACTGAGGCTCTGTTAATCGTATTCGCTTGCGTGTAAGTGTTTCTCCAAACCAGGTTGAGGTTGGAAGACGATTAATGGCTAGCTCTATTTTTTGCAGTCTATTTCTCTTTCTATATCAAATAATGATAAATAGTATTTTCTTTGCTGGCTAAAGATGATTTGTGTTTTGAATCAATGAAGACTTCTGATCGATGTACGATAAACATCGATGTTGAAATATATAGTTGGTTATAATATTTGTTGATTGGTATATAAAATTCGTTAGGTTACAGAACTGACAAGAATAAAAAAATAATCGCTAAATTTTTGGGGTCAACAGTGCCAGGATAACCTTTTTTATTCGCGCCGACAACATCGATATATTTAAGGACGATGTGTCGATGTTATCGAAGCCAAAACATCCATATTTTTTAAGTCAAAATATCAATTTTTTTTTTTCTGCTAAATATAGATCATCCCAAATTTGTTCCCATGTCTTGGAGAGCACGTTAAGCCGTAGGTCACAGTTATCATTAACATCTATGGCTATCGTTATTGGGAGATCAGTCCTCAACTACTTCAACCTGTGAATTTAGTGAAGGCTTAGATAAGTAAGATTTTGCAGGCGACTGCGATGTCACTAGTTTACCATATGTCTTGAAATTATAGGTAACTTTAAAATTATTACTAATTTTAGCCTGATCATTAATTTGTATCCAGGTTAGAAACTTAAAAAAATAAATAAAAAATGGCAGCTATTAGGACTGCCGATAGAAGTGAAAACTTGTAACTTTGTAAAATTAACTGTAAAATTAATGTATACAATTAGAAATATTATAATGTTTAAATTAAAATTATTAACATGAAACATCAGCATGTCGGTGACGCGACCTTATAAGATTTTCCCCTTCCAAAATGTGCCCAACGCAGCCAAAGATGTTTTCACTTCGAAAATGTCATGTCAGCATGTCGGTACGCGAACTCATAACATTTTCGTCAGTCAAAAAGCGCTCAACTCGACGAAAGAAGTTTTCACTTAAAAATTAGTTTAACAATGCTCCAATTTTATCAATAATACCACAATTTTAAAAATATTCTACTGCCAATGGTGTAATGAAGGGTTAAGAATGCGAATGCTTAATATTCCGTACTTCATATCTCGGAACCCTAACAGTTTCTTCATGTCGGTCCATCCGACCTCGGTTGATCTTCCAAACGCTTAATGCTACAAAGATCAAACTTTGTACGGATACGTTGTGTGTTCTCCACGTCGACAAAAGACTCCTGCGGTAGCCTCAATCACTCAATGAAAAGCAACTAATGAGTTTAACGTCTATTGTGACACCCTGGTATTTATCCCGTCAGCCAGCTTATTAGTGCCAAAAGATGACCAGGGCACTTTTATCGCAGTTAAGAGTATCCTATGTCCTTCCACAGGAACCAAAGTATCTCTTTACCAAATATCATTGAAATCGGTGCAGCGGCTCAGCTGTGAAGGTATAACCGATAAACAGATGAGTTAGTTTTGAATCTGCTATTATCTATCTAGGTATTCATTTATTAAAAAACAACAATATAAGCAGTTCATACACCAAGACACATGTAGTGATATTAATATGATTTTTGGATATACATTTACAAATAAAAGCAAAATAAATTCAATTACAAATAACACAATACAAATAATGTCAATATATAATTAAAAATATGCATATATTAATCAAAATGAATCACGAAAATGTATGTACGCGCATAACTTTCGATCGACTGCATCAAATTGGATATTTTCTTTTTTTACGCGTTTGTTGTTGTGTTATTTTGAGGAAAAATTTGATGTAGAGTATCTGGAGTACTGCGGTAAAATCGGAGGTGTTATATTTTCTTTGTTCGCTTAGTCGTATTCACTGCGGCCCTGCGGGAAGTTAACACTGGCGTACTAAAATAAGTTTTTTGGTAATACAGAATATTTTCACGTAAATGAATATGGCGGTACGAAGTTCACCGGGTCTGCTAGTTTATAACATTAGTGTGGTTTACAATGCAAATGCAGAACGTTCACATCAATTCCTTTAAACATTAATATGGCAATCGATTTTCACTATAGTTTCTCTTCTACTGAGTTAAAATAAAAAATAAACTTGTCTATTAGTTTAACACTTAAGAGATAGTTAGTGGGGTAGTAAAAGTTTCACATCAAACATCCATAAGTACAGACAACCGTTAAGGATAAAATAGAGTTATATTCGCCTAAATCATTAAAGATTTAACATTAAATGCGATACACCATCTTCCTAGTCTTTATTACTCCCAAGATTATTTAGGGTCGGCTACTAGTTCAACCGGTTTTACTTGAATATCGGTTTTTACACAGACCGACTGGCATAGGACCTCCGCCAACGTGGGAGTGAACTGAATTCGAAGGTTATACTAGTTGTCAGTATATTTAAGGACACTGACTTCCCAATAACGATTGCCATAGATGTTAATAACAACCGGGGCGGATGGCTTAACGTGCTCTCCGAGGTATGGGCGGCAGATACCGCCATCTTCCATTGGGGGTCATCCGACCCGGGAATTGATCCCGAGACATCTTGATCTGCAGTCCAGACTAACAAGGCAGTCATTAAATACGACAACATTAAATACGACACGACCCACAAAATAAACAATTTTGAAAATTACACCACCTTCAGTAAATTAAGGAATGAGGGGCTGCGCTAAAATTCATAATTTTTAAAGACAAAAACGCGTGAGGTACATAACTATATATACCTCACTGAGGTACTCAGGTAAATAACTATATATAACTAGTCTGAATATAACCTAGAGGAGAGAATAAACCGTTAGATTAAATGTAACTAATAAGTTTACTTTAATATTTACTGCAACTAAAAAATTAATAATCCAATGTGCTAGAAGAGAAAAACTATATTACTATATCCGCATAATTAAAAACTATATTAGATGGATAGTCAGATTCTGTCGAAATAAAACCAGAACGCTATCACGCAGTTACAACCCTACAAAGCTATAAACTGTTGTTTGAACTCAATTTACTTTTTCAATATAAACTTTGTTACATAGTACGTGCAAAAATAACACGGGTCATCATTTATTCGGATGGTCGGTCCCCGAGCGGGGATCGCTTTCATAAACAAGTGCAGTGGAAGTTTGGCAGGCAAGTTTTTCTGTATTTACGGTGTCGCGCGGCGGGATTACATTGCTGCATTCCAATTCCCATTCTCTATCATACACGAGTTCGTACACTTTTGGCAAAGGTTGCCAGAATCCGGTAGTAAAAATCGACACAATCGTTTTTTCCGTGCTTACCTATCTGCTCATAAAATTGATGTAAGAGGTTAATTTCGTAGTATATTATAACTATATTTGACTTGTGATGTGTGTGATTATAAAGAGCATCGTATTTACTAAGTTTGAAAATTCTGATTGCATTGTGTTGACAGCACTGCGTAAATAAAAGCGCTTTAATTGATCACCCAAATGGCTATTAAAAGCTAATTGTATTAATGTTTTTTTTTAAACTTAACGCATTGTGTTTGCCAACTATGACTTGGTTATAATTATATAATAATGCCAGGTTAGTTGCCAGAAATTGTCAGTCAGTATAATGTGTAATAAAGAAATAACATAGTAAAAACAATCAAAAAGAGTTCCCTAAGATTTTTGGAAATACACGCATAATATATAGCCCAGCCCAGCTCATAGCCCAGTTGCACTCGGTGATTAGAAACAATCACCGAGGGCAAGCAACGACGGCGCGGTCAGTACCTGGATGGGTGACCGCTGGTGGCATGTTACTATGAGCGTCTCCGTGATTCGGAGGTCACGTTAAGCAGTCGGTCCCGGTTGTTATCATACGATAACAGTCGTGAAGTAAGCTTCACGTTGGAGGCCTTTGGGCGGCTTAAAAATAACCAACGTCAAGATTTACGTAGCCACAACGTATTCTCGCCAGTCCCCAACCCGCACTTGGCCAGCGTGGGGACGTATGGACTTAACTCACTCCTGAGAGGAGACCCGAGCCCAGCAGTGGGACATTATGGGTTATTGATTGATATATAAAAACACGAACACAATCATACACATTTCTATATATGATAAGTAATACAAACTTTTAAATGCTAACAAGGTGAAGCATCTATAATATTAGAACCGCTGAACTTTCTAATAACCGGTCAAGGAACAAATTCAGAACAAGAAAGCATATTTCCCCAGCGACGTCTTACAAAGACAACAAGGAGTAACTTGGGAAATAAATAAGGGAAAGTAACGATTAATATTAAGCTTTTGCATCTTAACTGTTATGTCCTCGGCTTGGTTTTGAATACCACGCTAAGGGAATACAATTTTACAACAATTTTGGTGTTGGCAGAATTAATAAAAAGTAATATTTTCTTATAAAAATATTCATTAAAGTCTATAAACTAGTCTAGTGGTTAGCGTAAGCAACTGCAGATCACGAGGTCTCGGGTTCGATTCCCGGGACGGACTGCTGTCCCGTGCCTTGGAGAGCACGTTAAGCGCCAGTCTCGTTTGTCATGTACACCTATCACAATCGTAATTGGGAAGTCAGTGCCCTCAATATACTGGAAACTAGTTCAATCTTCAAATTCAGTTCACCCTCAAGAATTGCAGCGGTAAGATGCCAGTCGCTCCGTTGAATAAGTGATGTTCAGATAAAACCACTTGAACTAGTAGCCGACCCCAATTAATCTTGAGAATAATAAAGACGATGATGATGTTTAAAAACGGACGATAATCGAAACTGGTGGAAAATAAAATATATATTAATTTCTTAATTCGTCGAATTTTTTCTTCAAACAAAACAAGCTTCATTATGGTTAAAGCATAAAGCAGTTAAGATGTTTATTCACGATAACTTGAAAAAACCTGTCAAGTACGTGCCAGGCCACGCATAGAATAGAATCCATAATCACCCGTTTATTATTATTTTAATTTTAATATTCAATGTTTACTTAATATTTCTTTATTTTTGTACGAACGTATCCAAGTGAAAGCATTTTATAAGTTAGGCTTCAATAACTCGTGAACTAACAATGTTACCTAAGTTGCTATAGTTTTTCTTTAAAGTATATCACGTGGAATACCATCGTGATTACTTGATCGTATCGTACTTGATTATTGATCGTGATATTCGGGCCAGCCATTTAGATGTTAGGGGGTAAAGGACGTCCTATTTGAACAAAAAAAAAACGATTTAAAGTTGAAAATCGTGTAAACAAATATCTAAAAAAAAACAAGTGCGAGTTGGACTTGTACATTAAGGGTACCGTAAAACCCTGTAGGTATATGATGTAACTAAAATTTATGCTTTTCCCAATTTTTTTATTTATCTGTGCTACAAGACGTTGCTTCATGCCAAATTCCAAGATTCTGAGTTCATGGGAAGTACCCTTTAGGTTTGATTCCCTTTCGAGTCTTGAAAATTTGCTTCATAAACGGCTGTATCTTATGATTGGTTGGCTTAAACCTGAGTATTTGATATAAATTTCAGTTTGATACCTCTACGAGGTCTCGCTAAACAGGGTCTTGAGAGACAGACAGACCGACAACAAAGTGATTCTATAAGGGTTCCGTGTTTTCCTTTCGAGATACGGAACCCTAAAAATAGACTTGGCAATCTCTTAATGGTTTCAAAAGATCTATCTAATAATATTTCACCTAATTGGTAGACCCGAGAAAAAAAATCCTCAGTTCAGGGCAGGGGAGATAATGCCAAAAAAAATCGTGATTTTATTTTTGCACTTTGTGCAATCTTGGATCTTGAGATGCAGGTGTTCATGGGGGCGTTAGTCACTTTAAATTAGGTGAATGTTCTTCTCTGCTTCCTTGTATTATACAAATCTAATACATGTATAATCATTGTGCCACGTTGTTGCTTACTACGAACCATCTAGCTTGTTTTCACGATGTTTATTTTGTGTGTTTTGGTGGCGTGCCCAAAATAAGATGGTTAACATCATGCTTAGATATATAAGAGCCGAGCATGATTGAAAAGAGACGAAGATAAAGTTGGTTGGGTCAGCTAGTAAAATAATGAGTTTGGTAATAGTAATAAAAGTTTCAAGGTATATATTTGACGTTTGAACGGAAAGTATGTAAAGTGTCCAGATAATAATACATTTCTAGACTCATATTGAAATGTATTGTTACCTCGGAGTTCCGTCTTGAAACGGAACTCATATCGTGTTAAGGATGATTTTCTCCGAACGGCTCGAATCGATGCTTGATGGAAGTCATTTGATGGAATTTATCCTTTAGTACAATTAAACGAATTACACATTTTAAACTACAACCCGACGAAAAAACTTTTGATAAAATGTACATATGTCACACGGGTCATGACTTCAAATCTATTGACATCCCTTACTTTAAAATCGGTTCAGTATTCCAGGCATTATGAAGTAAGAAAATAAAGAAAAAAATACGAAACCACGCACGTTAAATGATTTCCGAAAAACATTTTAATGTAACTTGTTTCTACGTCTTTTGAATTTTTAACATTGATATTTATAATACAAAATTTTTGTCAGACCTTCTTTTAAAAATAACACGGAGAAAATAAACGAAATGTCTGCCAGCTGTTTAGGGTGCTGTAATGTTCCATTGGATGATCCTTAGTTAAATAGGATAGGAAAGACGGCGAGGCAAAGCTTGCCGACGTGCTAATTAACTGACGCAAGCAGCGAACAAGTAAAGCTGCTTTTAAACTTCTTCACTACATTTCTTAAGACACCTTAATTCGCTTACACCGTGTTCCGAATTAGCTGCTCTAGCACTCCATGAAAACATATATACCTTGTATTAAAGAATGTAATAAATACGGTACAATTCGAGTACAAACAGTATTTTTACGGAGTAGGTACACTACATGCCCGTGACTTGCATGTTGTATCTCCGTTTACTATCTTTAATTGCGGTTTATAGTTGCATTGTACAAGGTATTTTGTTTTAGAATGAGCAAGCGTTTCGGTCTTTAGGAGTTTATGTTTCATTAGTTCGGGTATGTATCTACTTCTTAGTTGTACTCTTGAGTAAGGAACTTGATAAAATATAACAAGCAACATTGCTTGAATGCTAACCTAAACTCATTCTGGAAAACGATGACATTGTTGTTTCATATTTGTTTTCTATAAGGCCTTGATATCATTTCGGTCAAACTTTCTATAACAATTAAGACCAAGAACTAAGTTAATTTAGGAAAGAAATATTCAAATTGGTTTTTAAGTAGAATGATAAAGTTATAAAGAAAGAAATTAGAGATTACTATTTTAGCACATACACGAACATGCAAACAAAATATTTTTGTCGTCATTCACTCGTTTAGCGATATTTTTGAAGACTGCTAAAAACACTATTTTATAGATCACTATAAACTACCATGGGAGAGCCACGCTTCGGCATGGATGGGCCGGCTCAACCGGAGTGATACCAGGGCCTCACAGAAAACCGGTGTGAAGCGCCAGCGCCTGCGTTGTATTTCACCGAATGAGTGAGGAGACCAAAGGGGCATAATCCAACCTTTCCACTCATCCCCCTCCTCATCCCTCAAGGCTAACAACGCACTTGTGACGCCTCTGCTGTTGCTGGTGTCCATGGCAGGCGATACGTCTGCTCGTTTGCCCCCAAATGCCATAAAAGAAAAATTTAAAGAACTAGACTGTTTTTTGAGTGATTTTCTAATTTTAACTACTCTGTCGGTTCTGAATTATTGCAATTTCCGGATCTGGTTGTGTTCGGGGTTTTTCTTTGGGAAAATTGTCAGTGGTATCTAAGGCAATTTTAATTTCCGCTCTCTTTATATAGTGTGGCTTTCGTTTGAAAGAATGAATCACGTCTAAATTGTCGCCCTTCATGATATAGTAACTGGATGACAAAGGTGTACTCGGTATTTATTCGAATATTTTCTAGAAATGAGTCCTATCTAGCTCGATTTATGGCCCCGTAAACTGCATATTAAATTTCATGAAAACCATTGGAGCGTTTTCTTAGCTTCACGTTATATATATATATATACACACATGAATTTCACGTTAAAAGGTGTCAGGTTAAATAGATAATTGTGTAAGAATACGAAAATTTTCATCATCTTAAAGGCATTATACTTGTGTAAAGTTGTATTGTAATGTTCGAACCAAATTCTATGACTTCGATTGATGTTCATTTTGATGGTAATTTTTGTCAAAGTCTTATTTCATCATCATAGTTTGACTGCAAGGTTTAAGCGGTCGCTACGCCACTTTCTACTGCGCTAAGTGTTGTGGGTTCAAATCTACATGGGACAAGACTTTGTATAATCCACAAATTGTTGTTGTAGGTTTGTTAAGTCCCCTGCGACATAGGATATATAGTCCTAATGCAGGAGTTGTCTTTTAAAAAATAAATAAATCGTCAGCATCCAAAACTAACAGTCTATACCGTCGGGATATAGACGTCTACTTAGAAAGGAGGTTGTAGCCTAGGTACTTAGATACTAGGCTGGCCAGAATTGTTAGGGTTCATATTAGGTTTTCCTTCTCTTTAAAATATTGATGAACTGCCTAGCTTAGTCTTAGTCTTAGTCGACTATTACTGTACCCACGGGAATAATGAGGCGGGTGACACTTCTGGGAAGGGTCCGGATGGCGTAAGAAAGCGGTTCCCGGATCACTCTCGTCTCAGGCGCAGAGTGGCACACCGTGTGGTTTTAGTCGGTTCGATTCCGCCACACAGCCCCGCAGTAAACTCCGGTGGGTGAAGGCCCGAGGGGGGTTTCCAAACGTAGAAAAAGGCTGGTGACATTCAAAATTCTTAAGCTTTAATATTTATTACATGTGGGGACACACGTAATAAATATTAAGTAAAAGAATGTAATTATTAATAGAAGCAACATACAATCTACCTCTTTATTTCAGTTGCAGTTCTTGCCATAAGCACTAACAATTTACTGTGCTAAACCAAGTGTATGAAAATATACAACACCAAGAAGCTTTATAGTAAAATAAATTATCTATTAACGTAGTTCGTCATGTTATAATACCATCTGGCGATGAAATTACTTTCTTACTAGAAACTAAAAAAGGGTTTTACATGTAATGATATTACGCCTGTTTGCCTGAAGGGATACGTATAGACTATCGGCCTTGTATTTCAGCTGTATTGCTTATTGATGCAGCCAGTCGTAAGCAGGGTCTCCTTGATTTACAAGGGAAAATTGTTTGTACACCACAGTCTGATAGAACCCGTATAAAGTAATTCTTTTGCAACTTTTCGAAGTTACGAGAAGTTACTCTGGGTTGGAGTAGCCTCACGGCCTCGTTGAAAAGTTGAGAAAAGAATCCCCTATCTCTATTTATTGGGAGGGCAGATTCATTAGGTGACTTTAGGTGGTTTTCCTCTTCTACCATAAAAAATGATTTAATTTCATTTTAAAATAACGGAAGGCAATGGTGGAATAAAAAAATACAAATACAAGCATTTGCTCAAAAGTAATAGCTCCATATTATTGGCTATTAGCGGCAAATTCAGTTCTCTAACCTGACTTCATGCTAACGTGTATTTATTGGTTGAGAACTTAAAGAAAATATTTTTGGGTATTTATTTTGCGTATACCTTCAGCTGTTGTATCTGGGTCGCCTAGGGATCAATAGAGTTTTTAAGCTTTTCAAAATTCTGTTAGCATAATTTTCAAGTTCGCGTAAAAAGAGGTACAACGTTTTTGCTTCTCGAATTAAAAAGAAAACAAAACTCTAAAATACAATCAACAGCAAATTTACATACTTGCTAATTTCGAAAGCCATGTTAAGTAGCTCTAATTGACTGATTGAAGGGCGGCAGCGTAATGGCGTGTGACCTGGGATTGACAAAGCCATTTCTAAAATAGCGTAACCAGTAGGATTACTGAAAATAATAGTACTGACAACTAATTGAGTAAAATTTGCCATAAAATACCTCTAGAATCATATGGTCATTAAAACGATTTTAACTCCTGTGCCCCAAGTATGGATCGAATAGAAACTCATTCACAGTTATAATATAGCATGAAGTATGAGCATCTTACTGGCTTAAAAGGAGTCTCCATCAAATCGACTCAATTGATCTTTTTTTTGATTGTCTAGTACCCACAATACAAGCTCTGCTTAATTTGGGACTAGATAGCGTTCTTGTTAGTAGCTTATACTTAATCATAAGTCTTGGTGACTTCTCAATACATTGACGAGAATGTTATACCTACTAAAAGATAAAATTAAAGTCTTTATTGCTAAGTGATCTTATGACATAGTTTGTCTTAACTAAGTTGCCTTTTCCAAACATCGCAAATTTGAATATATTTATTTAAACATAAATTGTTATAAAAAACCGTCCTCCCTTACTAATATATATCAAATAAAGTTATAAAAAAACTTTAAATCGTGGAAAATTGAAAAGTCATTGATAACATTCCACATTCACATAATTCAGGTGATTCAGGTGATCCGACAAAGAACCAGGGTCATCCACGTAGCCCACAGGATTAGCAAGCTGAAGTGGCAGTGGGCAGGCCACATTTGCTGAAGAACCGATAACCGTTGGGGTAAACGAGTTCTTGAGTGGAGACCGCGTCTCGGCAAGCGTAGTGTAGGACGTCCAGAGGCCAGGTGGAGCGATGATTTGCGCGGGACGGCTGGCAGGAGCTGGATGCGAGAAGCCATAGATCGAACTAAGTGGCGTGAAATTGGAGATGCCTATGTCCAGCAGTGGACTGCGATAGGCTGATGATGATTCACATAAATACATTCAGAGGCAATTATCAGCAATTATTAAAACTTTAAAATTCGTGAAAGCCAGAGAAAATTTATTGTTTTGGAAAATCTAAAAAATAGTCTTATGATCTTCTTAATATACACGAATATGTCTTTAGTAAATATCGACATATATTTTTTAATTTGACTTGTTCTGGGAATCACAATGATAACAACCTCAGAGCACTGACACACGGCCGTCAGACCGCAAACTAGACAGAACTTGTACTATGATTATCAGATTGTTGTTAAACACGTAATTTGGCCAAATTAGTTAGATGAGCCTTTGTCGTTTTTTAGGTTGTTTTGGTTGATAGAGAGACGCGGGATTTGTAGAAGCACCTTTCCGCGTATGCGATTGGAGCTTCAGTCGACTACATTTCGATTTCTTTTGTTATGATTTGTTGCACTAAGTGTCCTATGCGCGAACCACCACTACGCCAAAATCTATCCAAGTTACGTGCCGACGCCTATAAATAATTAATTTAAACTAACTACTGTCTGCAGCTTCGTTTGTGTGATTGTTTCTTCGTATTTCTAACTTATAAATATCGAATTTCCAAAATAGCTTTAGTTGATCTAGAGATTACATATTTTATTATATATTATGTGGCGCAGTGGTAGCGAATGCGACTGCTGTTCTAGAGGTCTCGGGTTTGATTCCTGAGTCGGACTAAATGTTTGTATGATCTGCAAATATTTGTTTCGGAGTTTGGGTGTTTTCTATGTATAATATGTATGTATTTACAAAAAAAAAGTATATAAGTATTAATATCAGTTGTCTAGTATGGGTATAGTACAAGCTCTGCTTAGTTTGGGACTAGATGGCGTTGTGTGCTAAAATGTCTGAAATATTTATTTATTTATTTATTTTTTTACACATGGGCACACCAAAGCGACTCTTCTCTATCTGATGGAAAGCATAAGCGAAATTCAAGAGTGCTGGTTAACATATTTATTGCAAATGCAGGCAACGCAACAATGCAGCATGGTTACCCACACCATGGTGGCCTAGTATTGTTTCTGCATCATTGCGCCTACGTTCGCGAACTAAAAAATTAAACCAACGAAACACGACAGCACAAAAGCTGTCATTTTAAACGTAAAATGACGGCAGAAGATCACTTGCACAGAAGATCCGTTGATCAACGGATATCTTCTGTGCGAGGGTAGTACCGCCCCGATCGAGCAGGCCCTTTCGTGCTGAAATCAGCAAGACTCTACTACTTTTCTACGTTCTTCTTTACAACTTCTCAAACTTACAAACTTTATCTAATTATACTATTAGTATTAATTAACAAGATCCAGTTACAGAACAAATGACAGTGCTCATCACACAAAAAATTGCCATGGATAGGAGTTGAACTTACTTTTGAGCAGCCTTAGACCAACAGGTCAAAATACATGTCAAAAAATACCTGTAATAAATTAGTTTTGCCAAAATATTTCACCTGACTATGAAGGTGGTAGTAGTATTAGTATTGGTAATCCAGTACAAGGTTTGCTTTGCAACGTTGTAGTTTAACGAGCTTGGATATATAAAGTTTGAAATGTTTAAATTAAAGTTAGTTTTACGATAGCATGTAAAACTTTTGTTTACAAGCGGAACACATATAATTGCTTCATATTTTTAAATGGTAACAATATAATATCGCGATAAAATAAAAAAATCATTTTTTTTATTGCCTAACATTGCACACGTAGTTATATCGACTTTGCCTCGTTCTATTCCAGACTATAATCTATCTTTGTACAAAATTTATTCACCATCAATTCAGATGTTCTGGCTTTAGTAAGTAACAAACGTTTAATTAATCTCAATTTCATAATCTTTATGGTTTTGGTTCTTATTGGTTTGGGTAGATGACAATGTTATTGCTTTCTATATATATATATATATATATATATATATATATATATATATATATATGTTTAGTAGTAGTCTAGTTACCATACCACAAACTCTAATGATGATGTCTACGTATCACCAGGTTACGTATTCTACATATGTATTTGATGTCACGCTCACATAAAATGGTTGCCATCACTAGTCGACAAGGCCAGGTCACAAGGCGTATGAATGGTGGATCAAAGGGATGCTCATGAGAAGTCGCCACTTTGGTTGGAGTGCTCGTTACCCTCCCAAGCGAACCCTTATGCTTTGACTCGCTTTTAAACGTTCTTATATCTCGAAAACTCCGAATTGATTACATAGACTTTGTGGTAACATTAATAACCCTATTTAGTAATAGTATTTGGATTTTTAATTGTACACCTTAGCTGCTTAATAAATGTAAAGTAGTGTTTTTCTGATTTTACTGCATCATATCATCATGAAGAACTTGTAATATATAGAAATAATATAAAACACCCAAACTCCGAAACAAATATTTGCAGGTCGGACTAGGGAATCGAACCCGAAATCTCAAGCACCGCATACGCTACCACTGCGCCATGGAGGCAATCAAAGTTATTTGTCCTATAACACTGTGGCGACTTCCATCTACAGCGCAACAGAAATATATTACAGTGCCAACTACCGCAGGTATACTGAACTGCGGATTAACTAAAGTGCTATACGAAGAAACCACCAATCCTGCATTGCGCAATAGAAATACCAGCGCCGATTAACATAAATATAACGTCCCAACATCAATCATTGTGCAGTGGCCCGCCTGGCATGAACACCTTGCCTGGTCTGAGGGTCTTCCCTTTGTGTTGGAGAGACATGTGACCCGTTCCTCCAGTGGATGTCACCACAACACTATTTAACAGATAAAGGAGACTTGTGAATTGTAGATAAGTATAAAATAGTCGGTTCATAACTTTTGTGACATCAAAGTAGTTAAGAATATACGATACGTCTGCTTGTTTGCCCCCTATCCCATAAAAAACATGTTCATATGTATCGCATGATAGCGTTTACCGCCGCCCATGGACACCCGCAATATCAGAGGCGTTACAAGTACGTTGCCGGCCTTGGTTCCTATGATTTTGATGATTGATTTCTTAGGATTGATGATAATTCTTTGAGAATTATATACTCGGGTCTCAATTTAACAAAACCTAATAAGGTAAAGCAATATGAAAAAATTAAGGTCTCGATTCATATAGTTCGTAATTTTCAGCCTTGAACAGTAAACTGTCTACCGAATCTTAAAAGGTGATTCAATCTCACGTCAAAATGGGCTAAAAAATCTGCCCACGTGATAAGGAAAAGGATAGCCTGTTTTTCAGATAAGAAAATTTAATTTTAAAAAGTGCCTCTTAGCAGTTTTTATAAAATCATGCCGTGAAAATGAAATGGCTTCCGTTTCCACGTCATTTAATCACATCTGTAGACTTATTAACTTAAAATTTGTTTAGTTAGCACGCACATCAGGGGAAGAACTTGGTATATACTAAAAGGTAGAATTTTTTACAATGAAATGTTCGGTCTACTGTAAAACATCATTCTAGCAACTTAGCGAGTTTTATAGGAACTATTTATTTATTTTTTTAAAGGAAAAAGTACTGTGATGATGATGAAAACGAATAACGTGCAATTCGTTTATAAGTGTCAGTTTTAGACTCACATTAGCACGATGTGTATGTGCGTGAGTGAGTGTGTATGAGTGAGTGTGTGTGTATGTGTGAGTGTGTGTGATATATATATATATCTGTTTGCTCATTTTATTAATTCAAAAGGACAACTATGGCATGACAATAAGTCAATACTACATTATACAGCCATTTATTAAAATGGTATCGTACATATGTTAAATACATTTCATATAAATTATAAATTACCATTTCTATTCCTACTGTCGTTACATTTATGGAATCGAAAGATAAGTATATCACTTTAATTTCGTAGTAAAGCCACACATCTGTGAAGCCTACGGACAATTAGCACTGTTTATTCTTAGTTATCGAGTCTATTCGAATGGTCTTTTGAACTAAAAGTATGCTAAATTTATATGAATATCAAAAGGAGCTTAAAAAGTCGATGCGGTTGATTGATTATTTTTAGAGGTTTAGTAAATAAAAATTTATTTTAGAGGTTTAGTAGCCAATATTTGATGAAAAAAATTCAAAGGTTTTAATAAATGATATTTATTTTATAACAAAATCTTTAACAGATATTTTTGTAAGTTGGACTTTAAAGCTAGAAGAGGTCGGCATTTGCTGAGACTCACTTGAATATGCCGAAAAGAACCCCACAGGTATTTATTCTTAAATAATACGTAAATGCACGTATGGGCTTCTAAGTATTTAGAGGCCCAATGATGCAGAAGCATCATTACGTCGCCATAGTGCGGATCACCGTGTTGCATTGTCTGCGTGAGCAATGAGTATGGTGACCACTATTTTTTGATTCTACTTATGCTTTCCACCAGGCAGAGTACAGTAATTTTAAAAAAAGCAACCCAAGCAAATTTGTCATTTAAATAATCTAAACAATGTAGTAAGCCTTTTCACATAGTTTGTGTTTTAATCAGATCTTAATATAATTAAAAGAAAACATGTTATATATAAAATCTGGCAACATTTAAGTATACAATTAAAGAAGGAGTAAAAAGATTAAATATCCGCAATGAATAGCTGAATTAAATGCCGCAGACAGCCTGTTTTCTTGTGATGGCCGTTGGTAACTTTTAGAAAGTCTGATCGCGCAGCCGAGGGACTCATAAAATGAGATTGGCTCAATCGACGACGGTTTATTGACTTATTAAATCGATCTTTGCCTCAAATACTTGTTCAGAATTGTGTGCAAGGATTTCAATTTTGTAAATAACTAAGCTAAAATGATTTTTCATCTTTGAGTATTTGTTTTCTGCAAGTAAAATGTACTAAAAGTGATTATGACGCAATAGTTTGGATACTTACATGGTAGTAATCTAATTGTTAGGGTACTGTTTACCAGAATTTAGTTTAGTGTCTGACCGAGACTTAATGAATGGCAAACTAGTACATTCCTGATACGAATAAATTAAAACAGAACTGCTTGAACCAAAGGCGATAGCGTTCAGTTCAAGCTGTTCTGTTCTGTTGTTTTTGTTCTGTTTTAATTTGTTGCTTTACGTGTTGTTTACTTAAAGTCGGTATCTATGTACGTAGTTATCAGATTTTGGTGTTTAGTAAATGTAATCGCAAGACTAAGTTTTTTTTTAAATAAACGTATAGTAAAGGGAATCGTTTTATATTTAAGTAGTGTCATATTTCATTATGTAATAATTATTATAATTTATTATTCTTTTAAAAAAGTAATTTATAATCTGTCGAATACATAATATCGACAAATTTGAAGCTCAAACCACCATAAGGATACTTTCTTACCGATATTCAAGTACAAGTACAACAAGTTGTTTTGAATTATAATTATTTTCAAAGAGCGTGAATTCAATATTGCCTAGATGTCCAACCAATATTGACGTAGCTTGCTTCATATTTAAAACATCCTAAGTTCGGCATGCACTATGTAACAGGGAACTCCCTGTTGTTTTGACGATTTATCGGCAAAGTGAGCCATGATTCAAGTTTGTCGATAGTACACTATTAAAATATTATAGAGGATTATTTCATGAAACAGATAAAAATAATTAATATTATATGTAATTGCTTCTCGATTTAATTCTGATCGTATAATGGGTTTACAATAGGTATTCATTATATATACCTATATATGTATATTATTATTATATCAACCTAGTCAAAACGTCAGACATTTCAAAGGTATGTACTTAACAGTTATCGTAAGTGTGCTAATTTGGGAAAATATCGTTAGGTTCACCGCATGGACGTACTCTAGCAAAATATCGAAAGGCAGTGTGAATATTTCAGTGTATAGACATCGCTTTTATAATAGAATTAGTGGTTTTTCGGGATGGTATCGGTCGGAGTCTCCTAAAAGCAACATAACTTTTTAACAGCTTAAAATCGCCGACAGAATTTTAAGCGGGCTCTCGGACCTGATCCGGCAATTTTTTGTTATATCCGGACGGTAGACGTCCAGCGGCTGTAGTATCGTAGCACATTATTAATTACAATCTGCCCAAACGTTTAATATTTTACTCGGATGTAGGATCGCCTCAACCGCTCGTACCTAATCCCCACTTAATTCTGAATATTTTGCCATTTTCGTTTGTGACGAAAACACATTTTTATTTTGATATGATAATGCAGTATAGGTGGAATGATTGTTCCAATATTTTATAATAATTAACTTTTGATAGCTTATTGGCTTTGTTAGAAAATGACAAATAATCTGTGATTTTCAAGAAAAAAGAAAGAGAAAAAACATCAAAGAAAAGCAGTGGTTTTTGATAAATTCGTTTCTCATTGTCAGTAAAAGGTAGTCCCTGCATTAAATACCAGTGTCTCTTTTCTGAAAGTAAACGATGTTATCCAACAGCACATACAAATGTGGTAGCATCATTACCAGATTGTTCTAAATCAATCTATCGTCGTCCACTGCTTCACGAAGGTCTCCCACAAGCAGTGCCGATTCTCCCGGTATTAGGCAGACTATGTATCTAGTACTATATTGCATGCCACAGATAATTAAAATAATGTTTTAATATCAAAGTTTCATATTTTAAAATTTAATTTTTTCAATTGCTTCAAGTCATTTTTTAACAAAAGTAGTTCTGTGGCGAGCCGTACTAGTGTACGATGAAATTCAATCCAGTTACTGGTGTCCGTTTTAAAATGGCTGATTTGATTGAGTTTTGTTTTTTTAAGGGTGACTATACAACTGTAGATGCAATAGTTCATACATAGACTCAAACCAAACTATAGCTAAAATGATATAAACAAATCATTACGTAACTAATATTTTGAAAGCAACAATTTGCGTGTCTATGTGTGTTAAATATTTGTTTTACTGACCTGAGTTTGATAAGATTTGGTATAGAGGATGCTGACAGCTGACACTTAGACTACTTGAGACTACGTAGACTAAATGAGACGAAACATGTTTTACGTATGGTTGGTAGATGTTGTAAAAAACTGAGGCTCAGTCTTGTCGCCATAGACTGAAAGCCGATCCCAACTAGTTCGAGAACGATATAATTTACGTCAGCAAAAGTTGAATGTGAGATTTTAGATACCGTAATGAGCTGGATGTCTACATTACAACTGTTGTCGGACCCCTCCTACCTCAGGAGCTAAGTGCTACACTGCGTAGTTTTAGCCAGTTTCGATACACTACCGCCCTGTAGCCGGTGTCACCTGGAACGACAGCCCGATGGGGTTTTACAAGGTGAAAAAAGGTGGACCGTAAGATAGGCAAGTACTATCACAGAATACATGTAATCTTTCAATCGCGAAAACTGTATTCGTATGTTGAAGAGCTAGCAGAAGTCCTTGTAGTTATAAAAGAGTACGTACGTATACGAAAAAGAGATATACTAATACGCAAAAGAATAGTTTACATAGCACCGATCTAACTGGAACGCTCTCGAATGCAATATCCGCTTTTAAACGAGTTTTTGGTTCAAAAAACTATTCGGTCTAGTTCAGGTGAATGTTGAGAACGCTATAGGATATAAGTCGTTTAACTACATTTGTATAACTATTACATGTTTACAACTTTAGCTGATGTCTTTGACAGCAAAGTTTTACTTTGTCTGTTGGTCCAGTGGCTTGGCAGTGGGCTTGATTCATAATCAGAACAATCCTGTGATGAACTATACGTAATATACATCGGTAAATGTATATTACGAATATCACATACCCAAATATACACAGATACATGAGAAATGATCGTAATTTCACATGTGTCTGTGTATGTAATTATTATAAGTATAATAATTGAAAATATTTATGATTTTATTTATACTAATATTATATAGAGGTAAAGTTTTTAGCTTTATACGGTTGTAGGGGATAATCTTCGGAAGTACTGATCCGATCCTGAAAATTCTTTCACTAACAGAAAACGACACTATTCAGGAGTGATATAGGCCATATTTTATTATGATTGAATAACTAATTCAGATAAAAATTATAGTATTTGTAAATTATGTCGAAGAAAAGAGGACGGTTAACGCCCTACGGAGTGGCACGGGTCGGCTTGTCACTACATGTTATAAAACAAAGTCCTTCGCCGCGTCTGTCTGATAAATTCAAAAGCTATTGCACGGATTTTTATGTAATTTTTACCAATAGATAGAGCGGTTCTTAAGAAAGGTTATCGTCATTTGTAAAAATTATGAATATTTTGTCTAAAATATAACGTATTTGTTGAAGACGTCGGAAAAAAGTTAAGCCGTACTTTCCTCAGAGCAACATATGCTATACTATACTTTTCGTGTTGAATCGAATCCTTGCGAAGCCGGGGCGGGTTGCTAGTATATGTATTTAAAAGAGGAAGGTGACTGACTAAAATACCCATAGAATAACGCACAGCCCTAACCGCTGAACGTAGAATCCTGAAATTTTCCTGAAAGGAATTGTGGAAATGTCACTCCATAGATAAGTACAAGTAAAATAGGGAATGAAAATAGCTACTTCTGCGCGAGCAAAGCCGTGGGCAAAAGCTAATATAGTATAAAATGAAGTCGCTCCACTTGCCTGTTCGTTTAGCTCTTTCAAACTACTCAACGGTTATCATAGGACCAGTTCTGGGTGGTTTGCGATCAGAAAAAAACTGTCGTAATTCGTATAAGTTCCTTTACAAGGAAGGTTTATTACTAGTAGAATAAGACTTTTATAGGCAGTAGAATATAAAAAAATATGGATTGTTATTGAACGAAAATATATGCCTGAGAAAAGACTTCGTTCAGTGATCTTTGCGTTTTAATTATTCGACATCGGCCTGTCGCGAAATCGCCAATTAAAATCTATAAACAGTTACGATCTGGATTACTTCATATCATAGGAAAATCTTCTGACACGAAACCTTTGACCGGCCTCTTCTACCTGTCAAGTTCGACATGTAAAAATAACTGCAAAAGATATACTTACAAAAAAATATATATTTTATCATTTCAGAGAAGAGCATTGTTAAAAAAACCGAGCATATGATTTTGGGGTAAAACTCAAATACGGCTAGGCTAAAGAGAAAGATATAAAAGATATGTATATAAAGCTATATATCTAAAGAGCTTATTTAGTGTCACTCGAACTAAATGAGAAGAATACTTGTTGACCCACCTTTTCGAAATTGAAGGATTTTTAATGTAGTATCATAACACACAAATAAAAGTCGTCGGTCAATGAACTTTATTTTTTTATTTAAATTGATTTTAAATACCACTAACTTTACGGAAACGTTTTGCTTTGCTTATGATCAGACTCAAACTCCTTTGAGTACTCATTACCCTTATTGTTTGTCCTCTATATATATTTATATTTATTGTCTTGACCACCGTAGCTCTGAAAGTTAGTAAATTGAAGTGGCAATGGGCTGGTTACATTTGTCGCAGAATTGACAACCGCTGGTGTAAACGCATTCGGAGAGCTAGCTGCGACTGGGTGCGAAAAGCAGAAAACCGGGCTCTATGGTGTTCCTTGGGCCCATGACGAGCAATGGACTGCAACCGGCTGAAGTTGACGTTGATGATAGTGATGAATTAATTAATAACTCGGCACGTTTCACATACGACTAGTTATTAGAGATAGCTCGATCCATGGTAACCAGACTGCTAAATAATGCTTAAATACAAATATGATGAAGATGTAAGTTTATAAACTTAACGCACCGTTTAGGATAAAGGAGCTTACTATAAATTAGTTGACATAATTTTGAAACATAAACGACTTTGCCATGTTTATTAAGATAATGACTGCTAAAACAAAGGTCGTTGTTTCGAATCTCTTAGCTTGGCATGCAACAGCAGTGTTTCCTTCTCACTATGATCCCGGGACCTTTAAGCGGGGCGTGAAAAAGCATCTCACCAGGCCGCCATAGTGTGGGTCACCATGCTGCATTGTTCTTTTTCGCATTGAGGATGGTGACCACCACTCTTGGATTCTGCTCATGCTTTCCATCAGGCAGGGCAGAGTCATTTTGGCAGCTTAAATATATAAAAAAAAAATAGTGTGTCAGATATATTAAGTTGATTAAAGCGTGTGTTAAAAATAAGCAAATTGTGTGAAGCCACCAGGTTTCAATCCAGAGTTTCACGGGATCCAACATAGGGCCAAGAAAATAAATACACAGTTAGAAACTTAACGACTAAAACAAACACTTTACATTCTACAAGTCGCTGTTTCGTTTACTGCGGCGTACGGTGGAGTAATGCATCATTTATTTAACCCACAGAGATTTAACACCGATGTGTGATGGTACGCAAGGAACATGTTAACTTTGAAATATAAACTATATAGCGACCGTAATGTGTTATTGATCATCAAATAATGGCCCAACGCGCCATAAGTGTACTGAAATAATGTCGATATCCTGATCATACTTGCAAATAATCTGATTTTTAAACGACCTCAAAAAAGCAGTTCCCAATTCGACTGTTTTTTTTTCTATGTTTGTTATCTCAGATCTTTCGACTGGGTGAATCAATTTTGATAATTCTTGTTTTTGTTTGAAAACTTGTGTTTTTCTGTGTGGCTCCATATCAATTTGGCTCAGTTCTTGGATTCGTCATTTCGACATAGTTACGTAATAAAGATAAAAATTATGCGGTACTTGGCTAATAGCATTTGTTATAAATAGGATCAATAATAATTGTTTAAAAAGAACTGCTAACTAATTCTAACTCAAAACTTACTCTTGGGACAGACTTATGTTTAGGAGTGCACTGTAGTGGGTTAATGATCGTGATGATTATGAAAAAATAGGTAAAAAAACTATTTTTGTAAGTAGTCAGACAAAAAATAGAAAGTAATCCATATCAATAAATATTATAAATTCAAAAATAACTCTGTCTGTCTGTTAGTTTTCACGGCTAAAGCGTTGCTTGGCGATACTTTGATTCTTGAGAAAGACAGAGGCTACTTTTTACCACGATAACCGACCTACACGATGGCAGAGCTATGGGTAAAAAGTATTCCATGAATTAAATAGAAAAAATAGAGTTAAAAAACAAAAAAATATTTCATCTTTAGTAAGATAGTGAGTTAGCTAAAAATTATTTTATATTAACAATTATTCGTAAAATTAATATCATTCTATGAGAAAATATCTTTAAAGTACACACACCTTTTAACACACAAAATGTCTAGTAGTGCGTCACACAGACTGCTAGACCAGGGATCGTGGGTCAATGTGAAGATAAAAAAATGTATCAAAGCAATAACACAACACCTTTTATCCGTGGGAGAGCCACACTTCGGCATGAATGGGCCGGCTCGACCGGAGTGATACCACGGCCTCACAGAAAACCGGTGTGAAACAGCGCTTACGCTGTGTTTCATCGAGTGAGTGAGGATACCGGAGGCCCATACCCCAATCCAATGCCCCCTATCCCCCTCACCATCCCCCTTCCCCCCAAGCCGCCATAGTGTGGGTCACCATGCTACATTGTTCTTTTTCGCATTGTGGATGGTGGCCACCACTCTTTGATTCTGCTCATGCTTTCCATCAGGCAGGGCAGAGTCATTTTGGCAGCTTAAATATATATAAAAAAAACCTAAAATACGTAACTTAAATAAGCACTGTAACAAGTTGTGGTAAGTTAAACATGATTTCATTTAGATTCGAACATTATAATGTGGTATGTCGCCGTGACGAGGGTCAAATATACTCAAAACGTACCTTTGCGTTCATTTATTCTCACACAATCCCTCATTGCGTTCTGATGAAGAGAAACTGACACATCTATTTGACACATTCGAATAATTCAAGATATTTATCAGTGGAATATTTTTGTGGGTACATCGAGACGTGAATAGTTTACGAATGAAAATGCTAACGTAGAAAATCTTAGTTTTAAATGAGACTGGCTGATCTACGCAACTTCGAATAGGTAAAGAAAATTTATTCGTTTTGGCAACATTTTTATTGCTGCTTTGTCCCTAATAGTCTCAACGTAATATTATATGAATAGCCTAAAACCCTCCTCGATAAATAGGTTATTCAACTTAATAAAACCAAAATTAGTTTAACCGTTGACGAGTGATGTTGTGCCCAAGGCAATAGGGGCTTATCCTTACTAATATTATAAATGCGAAAGTAAATCTGTCTATTTATTTGTCGTGTTTTTACGTCAAATTACTAAACTATGTAAATGAAATTATGTATACAGATAGTCTATAGCCTGAGAAACGACTTTTGGTTTTTTTTTATTATGAAAAAGAGGTTTTAAAGGTTTGAAAGTTTGCATAAATGCCAACCAAAGTCACTACTCCACGCAGGATGAAATCGCAGGCACTGTTAGTTTTTATCTCAGACTCAGACACCTTTGTATACTCATTTACCTGTTTGTTTCTCCTTTAGATATGTGTATATATACTAATAATATATTTGCATCCAGTCGCAGCTAGCTGTCCGAACGCGCTTACACCAGCTGTTGTCAATTGCGACATATGTTACCAGCTCATTGCCACTTCAACCCATTAACTTTCAGAGCTATGTCAGTCACTTTGGTTTTCTGACGAATAACTTCGTTGTGGATTTTGTCACTCAAAGAGATTCCAAGCTCTCTCTATGACACTGTTATTCAAATATTAATATTAGATGAAAAGACTATATTAACTCCAACCCTTACCAAGTGAGTTAGTTAGTTTTCTAATTATATTGACGTTCTACAAATGTTCATGTAATTAGAAAACTAACGAATGTATGAAAAAAACGAAACAAAACGAAATACACTAAGAGAGAACAGAGGCGTTAGCGCCTGTAGAAAGAGATTCGCTGCAAAACGCTTGGTTAAGGGGGCAAATCACAGATAAGTTATTCTTAAACAATTTTTCATAATAAATAAATGATTTTTAAACGCAAAAAGATTTTTTTTATGGAATAAGGGGCAAACGAGCAGACGTATCGCCTGATGGTAAGCGATTACCGCCGCCCATGAACACCCGCAACACCAGTGCATCACAAATACGTTGCCGGCCTTTGGGGGATGGGGAGTGGGTTGGGAGAGGGGTTGGGGTATGGGCCTCCGGTATCCCCCCCACAACT